>CAEFZX010001311.1:0-81748 GCA_903066825.1 Alfaro cultratus | reverse complement strand
TAGTGCATAAACTACAACAAAAAATTAAAACTGGCGTGCCCTACACCTTATATATATATATAGTTTCTAAATATAGTTTTAAAAAAAAAAAATAAAAAAAAAAAAAAAGCAGAGCGGATTGTGATTGGCCAAGGAAGGTGTCAGTCGTCAGCAGGGGAGGTGCAGCTTTGGGAATCTGGGTCAGACTTCTGCACTCTCCACGCATCTCCGGTGGCCAGTGGTGGATGGAAGCAGCCAGGAGAAACCGTCACATTAGATCAGCAGGAAGTGGAGCTAGGAAATGAATCGGCCTCTTACTCCCGGTTCCTCTGTCGGTTTGTGTGCATACTGTATGTGAGTTTTGTGATTTTGTGAGGGCTCACAAGTTGTTTTCTGGTGCTAAAATTCTTTGCAGTGAGGTATAGAAATGACAGAAACAACGCCGTTGTGGATCCACTCGTCAAAGAAAAAGTGGCAGACTATATTTAGAGCTGCTTCTGCTGTGTGGAGATCTTCTGGAGTCTCAGAGAGATCAGGTTTACACTGTGTGGTGGAAAGAAGAGGATCAAATGCAGAAGAAGAAGATGCAGGAGGGGGCATATAGAGAGGGATGGTGTTGAGGCCAGATCTTCTTCAGTCACTCTCAAATCTATATGAGAAAATAGCCTTCCAGTCTCTATGTGTGCATGATGTGGGAGCCTCTCCTCCTCCTCACCTTCTCCCTGTCTCTCATAGCTTAAGTCCCTATGCCAAGAAGGACTCCATGTTTCACTGGAGTCTTTGTTTTACACGCTTTTCCTACATCGTGACACCAGCTCTCTGTTTCACCTGAGAAACTGTGTACATAGTAGTGCAGTAATGCTTTGCTTGCTCGTTTACGTTTTTTTCTCCTTTTTATTTTAATACTAGGCTGAGTTTAGACACGGGTCATGCACTGGAGAACTGATTTTAATTTGGATTAACTTGCTTGCTTTGTGTTCATGCTCTGCCTTGTTTTCATATGCTTTTATTTTTCTCTTGCTGGTGTCTTTAATTATTTTTTTTTTAGCTAGAGTTTTGAAAATGTTTTTGCCAACGCTAGATGTGCTTTTATTTTTTTTCCTTTTGGACTATTGTTCATGAATATTTTGCAATTCATTTAAAGGGATTTATGTTGGTTGTACCTACTGATCGCTGTTTTTATTTTCAGAAAAAAATGACAATAGCTGTGAATAACTTTGGCACTTCATGCAGTAAACAAAGACTATTTTTATGAAACTCAGAGCAGAGCAGGGTGGGTCGACCACACTAAATAATACAGTCCCTTGCAGAAGTATTTTTACAATCACAATGCAACCATAAACTTAAAACATATTTTATTGTCAAATCATAGCATATGACTGACCAACATAAAGCAAAGACAACTGAGATGGGGAAAGATAAATGTTATTAATTATATTTTTATGAAAGATTTACAAAAACTGTAAATAGTGGCATTCATTTGCATACTTTAGTCAGGGTCGGGTTAGTCTTTTGGAGCCTCTATGATTTTCCTCCAGTATTTTATTTCCACATAATGACATAGTGCTGTGTTTCACAGTGGAGACGGTGTGTTCAAGGTGATGTCCAGTATTAGTTTTCCGCTATATTCAGCATTTTCCATGTAGGCTTAAAATCTCTATTTTGGTCTAATCTCTTCTGATAAGATTAAATGTCTTTTTTTTTTTCTTGTCAGTTTTCAATAAAGGCCAGCAAATTCTGTCACCTGTTCAAATTCTGTCATTCATGTTGTGAGGCCTTCGTAAAACAGCTGGTCTTGTATTCCTTTTAAATTGGACTCCATTTTAATTTGGTGGATTCTGAACTGAACTTTCTTAGGGAGGGCTAAATACAAATGTATGCGACATCTTTCTGAATTTTATTTGTAAAATAATTTGAAAGTCAGGCATCAATTTCCTTTACTTTACAATTAAGCACTACTTTGTGTTTGTCTTTCAGATAAAATCCCAAATGGAATACATAAATGTTTGTGGTTGTAATGTGAAAGTTCAGGAAGTATAAATAATTTTGCAAGGCACTGTAAGATCACCAAAAGCCATGGTAGTGACATCTGAACTTGCATCAGCCCTGAGCTAAGAAAAGTTTGGGGGGGTTAGCCCCTGACTGCTGCTGTACGTTTATGTCTCAAACTCTGGCTACTCTAAAACAGGACGACTACTTGCAGGCCAGCTTCATACCCAGACACAGCTTGTCCTCTCAGCCTGAGCCGCGTCTGGGGCAATCCTGGTCACAAACAGATCAGTGCAAGGAGAAGAGTCCTCAGGGGTTTTCATGGTCACCAGTACATTTCTCACAATCGAGGAGGGATGTTTGAGTTCTCGTGATGTTTTCACTCGGTGTGGATTACAAAAAAAGGAAGAATAACAACATGTTGTGACTTTGTAGATTTTGCACTTGTCAACTACCTATCTGTGCATGCTTAATCACCATTTCTACATATAAGATCTTTCTCAGACGTACTTTTCAATACTAACTATTTATGTAACAGTCATGTGACAGCAATCATAATTTCAGTGTATATCAGAAGACACACTTAATGTCTATGCTTTGGAAAACACAAAAGCAAGTTGCTTGTTGTGAAGTAAAGAGATTAAAATCAGAGGTCGGTCCAACATAGAGTGATTCCCAATGAAGGAAACAACATACCATCTTCAGTGGACCTAAGAATACTTTCCTCTGCTTGGGTTTGAAGACTTAAAGGTTTTAAAAAAAGAGAATCGTCTGACTGATATTGTCTCTGTGTTACAAATCAAGTAGACTGTGGTGAAATTTGCACAAAACTTCTATGTTGAGTTTGTTGTCCCTGGGCAGCCTATCTGAACAACGCCCCACCCTCCTGGGCTTTCCTCTCCCGATTCTTCTTGCCTTCAGACTGTTCCAGCAGGGCAGCTGACAGGGGCAATATTGGTTTTCACAGCTATGACTGTGCAGTGATGAGGCATGCATATGTATAGAAACTTGATTTCTTGATTAGAAAAAAAAGAGAGAAAAAAAAAAGAAAACAGTTAACTCTGTTGTTTCTGTAACCAATTCAGGACGAAAAAAGTTCAATAAAAGTGTCATGTTTGTAGTGAACTTTTACCTGGATATGGTGTTTTATTCTAGTAAATTGTAATTGTTTTGAAAAGTGTAAAAGAAGAAAAGCCAAGTTAATGTTGAACTTTGGGAGGAAAGTAAAAATTGCAGTTTTTTTTAAAGAAACATAAACTATTAAAAGGTGATTTAAAAAAGAAAGAAACATCGTCTATCTTTGTGGATACAGTTTATAAAGCTAAACCTGTTGTTTCATAAAAGTAGTTTTCTTATTTTTAAAAGGAGTATGACTTTTTGCATAATAAGTTTGGCTTATTACGTTATGTTTTGAATTATTTTCAGCTCCTAAGTGCCATGAATACGCAGCATCTTGATGTCCAAAAAGCTTTAAAAGAAATCCATCGTTCACTGCAGTGGCAGAAGATTACACACAAAAAACTAGAGCTCATAATAGCCCTCGTAATACATAACCAGGCTTTTGGCAACCGATGCAGAATCATTTTGCATTGGACTGAACCCAAATTTTCAACCAATCTTGTTGTGTTAATAAAGTAATGAAGTGCTTTTGGAGTATGAATTAGATTGTAATATTTTCCCACAAAACCAGTAGATACAATGCTTATTTCTTCATACTTGTACACAATAATTTTAACTTACACTTCCACCTCTCGCCTGGAAACCAGACCCACTTGATCTTTAGCTATGCAGAGTCGACCTTGTGCCGCTTCAACTCTAGCACCATGGGATTTAGTTTCAGTCTGATCCACTGATGCCAGTTTCTCTAGAGCTGGGTTCAGTATCAGATATCCCCAGAATAAAATGGGTGGTTTTATCAGCTTACCCAGTGGCAGCTGTCTACCATCTACCCAGATAGCTACTGCAGGAAGACGAATGTAGATCCTCTAAAGGCCACACTTTAATGAAATCAGAGAAGGCAAGGATCAAGACATCCCCCCATCACGGGACCGCAGAGCATCCTCTCAGGTATGTTCAGTTTATGGGACTGTGGACATATGCCAGAAGAGCACTTACTGCATGTAGCATTTCAGGTTAATTTGCAGTCAGGACATAAGGCTAACAGCTCAGACAATTTTAATTTTCAATGAAGGAGATCAAAGAAGTGAAAAGTCCATTGAGCATCATGTAGGGTTTTATTTTTACAAATCAAATTTCATGAACTCATTCAAGGATGAGTTGCAGTCAGGACATAAGGCACCACAGGAATTGCTGATAAATGTATCTGTTAGTGTTAAATACATATTATTGAGCAGGGCAACATGCTACAACAATATAAATGATAAATATTTCAGGAGAATAATAATTAATGTGTTCTGTAATACAGACAACAATCATTCACCTGTGATCTTTGGAGTTTAAAACATTGTTTTTATTCTCTGATTCCCTGACAGGGACATTTCCTTTCCTGGTAAACAGGATAGAAAGTGCTGCTGCGAAAGCCAAGTCACTCCTCACTCCAGCCTTAATTGTCTGCCTGAATGGAAAAGCTACGACCTTTTTTATTATATCTATTGCTGCGATAAAAAAGAAGAGACAGAACGAGGAAATACGGTTGTCCTCTGGTGAGATATCAGCAGGAGGTGCCAAGAGAAAATATCAGGTCTGTTCCAAGAGGTTTCCCTTCTGGCAGCATTATGGGAACTAAGTTATATGGAACTCATTTATTGGGTAAGACACATGAAGGGAAGTGATAAGTCAAAGAGGCAATGGGAGCAATAAAATGATTGGACATGGATCAGATCATAAATTCTTGCTTGACCCTGTAGGCCTTTGTATAGCATGTTTGACTGATTACTTTGGTCAGTTTGACTTCAGGGTAACAAAGTCTAATAGCCCTTTAACACCATAAAACCACATAGAACAAGGAGATAATTATTTCACAGAAAATACATAACAACACAAACAACTTAACTCAAGTGTTATTTTGTCCTTCAGTGTAAAAGTAAGGATATTGCTCAGTCATGTCGAGGATGTTTCCATTTTCTCACCCGGGTTGGTGGTCTGCAACTCACTGGGCCCTGGGGTCACCTGGTTGGTGTGATTCATGCTCAACACAGGGACAGAGCTGTCAGCATCAGGATTCCCTGGATGCGTTGCCTTGGCCATAGCAACTGGAAACAACAACAGTAAGGTATCTTTACTATGTTAGTTACTTTTCAAACAAATCAACAACAAAAAAATACATGCATTAGTGCAAAAAAGTCTTTGCTTTTGCACCACAACCTTACTAAAGACATAAGTTTGAACATTCAAAAACAAAAAAAGGAATAGACGGAAGAATGCTGATTAGTGTTTCCCTCAAAGCTTTTTCTGATCTTAAAGTGTGAAGATAAATTTTTTACAATTGTTGGTTTCCAAACAGAAATTTGCAATTGGTTTTGTTAGTTAAAATTAAAGAAAGAATAGCTCCAAAATGTAAATTCAAAACAGTGTAGTATACAGCTTTAAAAACAAAACACCTTTAAGTGTTTTGTTCTTTAAGTTTAAGCATTTTGTATTATAAGCTATTATACAAGTACAATGCCATCATGGGATGCCATGGTATGAAGCACACCTTTATTGGACTCTACAACAGTGGAGACATTTCCAATGCAATAACCTCCCATGTGTAATGTGTTTGAAGTCCTTTGGGAGAGTCTGGCTTAAACTGTTACCAGAACAACAACTCTTGGCTCACTGCATTGTGCTAAGTTTGGTGGTGGGAGGATTGTGGTATTGGACTGCTGGCCCATGACACTTCCAGTAAAAGAAATGTCTAATGTTTTCAGCATACCAAGACTTTGTGTTTGGAGATGGCTCCTTCATTTTCCAATGTGACAGTCCACCAGTGCACACAGCAAGGCCAGTAAAGACAAGGGTGAGCATAAATCAGAGGAGTCACTGCTATCCAGGTCTTCTCATCCAGCATCAGTGTCTGACCTCACAAATTAGTTTTTCTTTTTTAATCTTTGGGAAAATAGTCAGAAATTCCCACAAACACATAAAATAAATAAATAAAAAACTCACCCCAGGCTAAACTCCCAAAATAAATCTCACATGGAAACAAAAACAACTTTTCCTCTCAGGATTCATTTGATAAAGTACAATACAAACAGGGCATGTTCCAAAGGTAAACATCCCACTAATGATAGTCATGTGGTGATACATGTCATGCCAACAGCTGCACCTGTTTATGGAGCTCCAACCCTTCAACATTTTGACAAATGACTCTGAGTCTGCTCTTTGCCCTTCGTCTTATTGTTTTTAGTTTCCGTCTAAGGCTAAATCTGATTTCAGACCAGAAAATACCAGAAGAGTTGATGCACGTTTGCTCCTTAGGTCAAATAAGGTGAGTGCAGCTGTTCCTGGATCAACTTAAAGAGCTTCCATACACAAGGGGAGCTTCCCGAAATATTTTTTGCTCACACTCTGCTTCTGTCGCAGTGGTAAACATGGCTCATTTATCTGTCAGTGCTCTCAACCAAAACAACACACAGCACAGCAAAATCACCACTGTTAATCATCTCTCCCCTCCTTTCTTTCACTCCACTTCCCTCCCTTCCTAGTCCAGTTCATATTCTGCTAAAGAGGTCAGAAAATGATTTCCATTCTGGATGATGGGCCGGGTATACTTTTTATTTTGCACACAGTGTGTTGCATCATGCACACACACCCTTAAACCCCCTCGTTTTTATGTCAGGTCAGCAGCGGCGGCAGTGACGCTGTGGCACCACAGCACAGGAATTTTTGACAGCCTGCTGTGGCTGCAGTGGGCCCTTTTGTTATGTGGAATGTGTTAGTGTGAAGGCAACCTGCAATCATGGTGGTTTTTGGCACCATGATTGTAAGAAACACAAGCAGCAATATAATCATGATGAGCTTTAATATGCATATTGGAGAGGGTGTGTTTGAAATAGCACACCCATAATATGAGATCAAACCTACAAAGAGAAAATGTGTCTGAGTTAAGGATAAGTTTGGGATTTGTGAAATTAGGTTACGTTAGAAGATTGGGAGTAGTTAATATCTAACCTGCAGTAGATAACTCTCTTGATGTCTTCAAAACCAAACAAACTTTTTTAGTTCATGTTAATACTATTTTATTTAGTTCATGTTAATACTATTTTATAAATCTTATTCGCTTCCTCATATTTGTATTTGGTGGTTATTTACACAGAAGCTGATGGTTTACCACCAATAGTCTTACTGTGTCAAAACATGTGAAGTACAGAACATCTAAAGTATCTCCTGGATTATATAAATATGAAGAAGTGTAAAGTGTAACAAAATAGAGTGTACTTAAGTATATTTGCTTTATATATAACTATGCAACTACTTCATTGGTAAATTACTCTTACTAGAAAGGGTCTTGCATGTTTTGTTCTCAGTACATTTAACATTGGAGAATCACTGATGATGCACGGACTTCAATTTCCCATATAAATAATAGCATAAAGGAAGAGGTAAGCATTTTCAAACTATTACTGAATGAAGTGGGTGTTTTCCTCAGTCTATAATTTTGGCCTAAGCATTAAAATAAATGTAAGTGTTTATAGAGCAGTAAAGATCAAAATACAGCACAATTTCACAAGGTAGGGAACATTTGTCACTATAATGTTTCAAATGTAGGCAGTTAGATCGGGTTATATGTTCTTTTCAAAATTTTACTATGGAAATTTGATATTTTTCCTGACAGCTGTCATACAGTGAGAATCTCAAACCAGTCCATGTTTGATATATTTTTGATCTTTTATGGCTCCTTATGTGCAAAAAACAATGACAATCACATTAAAAGCCACTTTTTCTTGGTTCTGCACATCTCAAAGACCAAAGATTAGCCTTTATCCTTGAACCGTATTGCCAGTCACTGTCACACAGATATGCATTCTCAGCTGCTGTGTCTCATTCTTCATGTGCGCGAACCACAACTCTCAAACACACACATAGTCTACTACTTCTCTGTCTTAATCCCAATGTAACTCCCTTCTGTCTTCACATGTATGCCCCCAACCCCCACACTCTGCCATCTCCATCACACAAACACACCCCGAGCCCTGCAGAGATTCTTTTTCTTTTTCATGCCGTGTCTTTATCTCCGCCGCTGGCCTCATTCTCACTGTGTGTCGCTGCCGCTGCAAGAATCCTCGTCTCGGTTTTGACATCAAAGCCGTGTTAGGATGAATACTGTATCTCTGCGGCAAATTAGGTGCATGATGGGGTTGGCAGTATTATATAAGCATGTCTTTGCATAATAGATTTACTAATACTTCTATACAGTATAAACAACAACCACTGTCAACTACAGCAGTAGCAATATAGCCCAAGCACTGGACTAAAAGTGAGTGAGTGCGTATGTGATTTGATACATTGTAAGGACCATAAGGACCAACTGCTCCTTATGGGGCTTGAAACCCAGGATCCATAAGAAGGAGTGCTGCTTTGGATTCAGGAGTTAGGTTGAGAACGAAGTTGTGAATTGAGCTTAGGTTAGGTTTAGGGTAAGGTTCAGGGTCAGGGTTAGGAAAAATTTGGGGGTTCAGCATAAATGCATGTATTATAACGAATGGAAGTTAATACAAAGTCCACAGGTTGTACAGGAGTAAAAAGATGTGCGTGTATAGGTTTGCATGAGTGCATGTGTGTGTACACCTTTGTTCTCTTGCCGGGCCCAGAAACGTGCAACCGTTGTGGTAATGTCCCTTCTCTCTCTCAGGTCCCTTTGCCATCGGCGTAATTCCTGCACGTCTGGCCGTGCTCTGACCTGACAACAAATTATACATGTTAACCAAAGCAGATGTCACAATTAACATTTAAATACATTAAGCTATTCATTACTAAACTGTTTCAAATGTTCAGAATAAATTTTTTGGTTTTGTTTTAGGCATACTACCTGAGATGAAAATCAGAGAAACTCAAAAACTTCTTACACATTCACAAGATAGTTCTTACATCACTTTAGAGGTTTATCCTTTAAACAAGAGTTGAATGTTGTGCATTGTGAGGGTGCAGCTGGACCAAAAAGCAGACAATCTTATAAAAATTACATGGTGAGTAGAAGGGACAAGGCAGAACTAAGTGGTATAAAATGGAAGAAGCAAGCAGTGAACGTTGGACATCAGGAAGCTTAAATGCAGACGAGATGTGATCAATGACATGGGGACCAGGTGAGTTAAATCAGTGGAATGCTAATCAGCTGTGGGAGATTAACAAGCACTATTAAATTAACCTAAAATGTTTAAATGGATGTTTTTTAAAAAAAAAACATTTGAGTTCTTCAACCAGCTGATCTTCCATTTGTTTAACTGTTTGTTAAAAAACAGTGGTGATCTGTTCCTTTTAATGTTATAAATACAGTAATATCTTTTTTTAAATTACTCTCATACATATAGCATTAATAAGTCAAGGTTATAACATGTTTAATATTCAATGAACATGAATATTCAATGAATATTGTGATTCTCTTTTTTGAAATAGCTCACTACACATTTGTAAAAATGGTTTCCATTTAACAGGAGAAAAATCACGTCTAAAATTCATTAATATGCTGATGCCATAATTGTAATAATTTGCTGCAATGCGACCCTTCTCCCTATTAAACTTTTGACCTTTGATCTCACAACAGAGGTTAAAATTGGTCCTGAATTAAAGCAGGAATAAATGAATGACTTCCAGTTATTTACCTTTGAGGACAAGTAATTGGATTTGTGTGACACCAAATGAAATTTGCACAGTAGAAGTCGCTCATGGGGATGGCCAGATTAAAAAAGTGACACAGTGATGTGATGAAATAAACTTTGTGTTAGATTTTTTATGATAATGAACATTAAATGCATGCCTTGCATACCTTATTTAGAAATCTGGGCTGCACTTTGTTGCAAGAGAAGGCTCACTTTCTCATCACTGTATGTCATACAAATTCTCTCAAAGAGAAATTAGCCCATCTATCTCTACCCTTTTGTTATTATACAAGTAATTATGCTACCAGGGAAACTACATAAATAATAAATAAAAATTCAGTATGAATATTCAGACCTGCCAGATATAGGATATATAAATAACATGAATAGAACCTGTCTGGCTACGTTACGGAGGCTAAAAGGTGTCAAAAAGCCACACATGTCCTTATCTGAATGAGTCAGATTAAAAAGACTTACAAAGCCAAGATGAAGCTAGGTTGTCACCTATATTCTAAAACAGATAAAAATAACCATAGCTTTACAAAGCAGTTAATCATTTTATGAGTCACTGTTAAGGCTCATGTCTGAGTATGATTGCCTCTGAATTGTGTGGCTGGCTAAATGGGTGAAATTCATGCAGCCTAATTGTCAACAAGCTGCCTTTTGATGCATCTCCGACTTTAAGTTGTTGTTGACATGACTCACGCTTTTGTTCTTGGAGGAAACCCCTGTAGTTGTTTTGTGTTTGTGTGTGGGCTGCTGAGAGATTGACTGAATGTTTGCTGTTTAGGATGAAAAGAAAATGTCCCTGCAGGGCTCACTTGCCTATTCCTCTCCCACTAAAAAGGTTTTCTCTTTCTTTTACTCAGAGAGATTTTCCTCTCTGCCTCTCCTCCCCTTCAGCTCCTCAGTGGCTCCTCAGTCATATAACAACACCTCAGACCCTCTTGAGATTCTCCCCACATCAATGTTTCATCCCTCTCCGTCCACCTCTGTCCTCTCTGTTTTGCATTCTCCACATCTCCTCTCACCCATCTTTTTCCCCTCTGCTTCCAGTGAACCTCAACATTCTCTTGAGTGTCTGGTTGTGAGGCTACAATAGCGTTCATACTCAAGAGTATAAAAGTAGGCCTGTTATATAAGGCTGGCCGTGAGGCTGACGAATTGGTAAAACCAAACAAACCAGTGAGCTCCAACAGTTAATTCAATGGGTGTCATGGTGCCGCAGCAGCCCCTGTCCTGATGGGAGCAAACCATAGAAATGGAAATCAGGGGCGAGGGTCAGGACATGTGGGGGGTTGGAGCCGCTTGTGTTTGCTCACCATTGCTTGTTTTCTCTGTGTGTGAGACTGAATGTCAATTTTCACTGGCTTCCTCCATAAATCTTATACCTTATTATTGTGCTTCTGCTGCCATAATCTGCTTCTAAATAGAAAAAAAAAATTCAATTAAAAACAACTGCTTATAAACAGGTCACACGTTTAAAATGCAGAATGTTTTAAGAGTGTCTATGACAGACAGATGAAAGAAGCTGAGGTGACTGAAAGGGTTATCCCGTCTGTGTGAATAAGACCAGCTTGTCTAGTGGTGAAAAGTGCAGTTTGGGATTATATGTGCAAAAAACAATAAAGTTCTGCCACATTTTTTATGTCAAAAATGTATCTCTTTTCCAGTATCAAAGTTCTCGGTCATTTATGAAAAACATTTTAAAGAATGATTATAATACTTCAAGATGAATTTATGGTGGACAACTTTACTGTCATGTGGCTTGAAATATAAAATCCACAAACCAGAGATAGTATGGATAGAGAAGTCTGTTATTTATGGATGGAAGGATAGATATGGAATATGACAGGATATATATAGCTTTTAAATTCAAATATTTTCCATTTTGTGTTTTCCCACACTTATAGAAAATACTTATATCAACTTTTCCATATTTTCCCTGAAACAAGTAATCTTTCTGTGTACTATAATGCAGTCTCTGACAATAGCACCTGATCTCAGGTTACGGCTTTGGAAATGTGTGTTTTTTCTGATGTAGTCATCTAAGTTGGAATCGTTTATGACTGTTTGCGGACACAGTATGTTGCTGTTATGATCAATTGTGTCACTGCACACGTGGCCGAGTTTAGTTCAGCACATGTGAGTCACTCCTCTCATGCTGTGTACAATGCACACAGGCATGGATTAAAGTGATTAGAAAAATCGCCAGGACACTGTGAGGCCATAGCCTTCCACAAGCATTACTTCAGATGTAAAATGCTAACACGAGCATAAACACACGCCACCGAACTGAAACAGAAGAAGAAAATACTGCATGAAGACAGCCGCCAACTCAAGTCCCACAGATATCTTTATAAAAATTACCAGTGACAGCACAAGATGAAGTCCTACATAAACCACACTCCCACAAGTTGCATAACTCCAACAAACAATGTACACACTCTTTCTAACACACATGCTTCAGCTCTGCTGCACAGCCTCTCAGGCTGCTCTCCCTTGCTGCTTGGGAAACTAAGTTTATCATTCTGCAGCAGCACTAAGGTTTGTGTTTTCTGCAGTACTATCACCAACATAGACAAGTCACACAGAGTCATCCACAAATCTGCTCTATCTTCCCCTTCACACCTCATCCACCCATCCATGATCTATTTGTTGCCCGATGCTTCCGTCAGAGTTCAACCAGCCCAGTGACCTGCATTCTGATACGTGGCTCTGCAGACTTGAACACAGTTAGTGGCTCCAACACACCCCCACTGTGCTTTTTTAAAACACTGACAGGAATTCTTAATTTTTCCACGAACCATATTGTGCATATAACTCCTATCTCATTTAAACGGTGCCTTGATAGGACTTTTGCTATAAGTTAGTAAGTGGGCACTAAGCAGAAGCAGACAGAATGGCTATTTAATGGACTGAGTGCCTGTGACATTTTTTCTGCATGAGTGTCGCTGCACGTGGTCGGTCAACTGACCTAACGCTGAAGCTCAGCTCAGACCTTTCAGCTATGGCTGCTCTTAGATCATTGAGCTGGAATCCCAGACCTAATTCTCTGATCGACTACACTGTTGTCTGGCAGAGATTCTGTGGGCAGAGTGGGTGTTAATATGTCAAACCATCAATATCAGGTCATGTCAAATGAAATATTACTCAGCACAAAGAGTGACCCATTTCTTTTTCATTCTAAACCAGGCCTAAAAATCCAACAATATTAAACTATGAAAATGAAAACATTGTAAAAATACATAAAACCAAAGATTCTAAACAGGAAAAAATTTGGATTTCTTTCTGTGTTGCTACAAAACTTAGCAATAAATGTACAGCGGGAAAACCTGTTTTGATCATTTTTCTAATTTCTAAAAAAATGCATTTTGGGGTTTAGAAGGATTTATCTCTCTATCAATGCCTTTGGGCAAATGCAAACATCTCATTTTGAAGTGTAGATAGCTTGATAAGATGCTGCCACAAAACGTTATTTTAAGGATTTCAGTCTTTTTGTCCATATTTATATTTTGCAAATATACAGTGAAATATTTCATACTGTTGGTGAAGAGGCGGGGTAGTTCTAACCAAACATCGGACTGAAAATAGTGACCCGGTTTTTGAGTTTACAGATGAGATGAGAAAAAGCCTCAGCATTCTTTACTGACAGCCCTTTTAAACTAGCCAGCTCATGACTCCTAGTGGATTAAGTAGGAATAAGAAGTCCATGAATTGTTCAATTAAATCTAAGCATTACTTACTTAGTAATATATATTGGTCCTGTTTGCAATTTCTTTGGGTTAAAACATAATTCATAATGCTAGATTTTCTAGATTTAATCCAGGGAAAGTTCAAATAATATCACACACTGTGTTGTGTTTTAATGAACCTACTTAGTGCATAATAAACAGCAAGGAATAGCATTAAAATTTGTCTTTGTTTCAAGTTATTTTATACACACCTTTGAATAAGTTGTTTACTTTTAGGGTGTTTTTATGTTTATATTTGAAGAATACCAATACATTTCTCTGATACTAATGTGCAGTAGTAGTCTATAGAGGAAATAAAGCCAGTCACCACCTCTTAGCACAAGTCACTATAGCCAGGTGATATAGTGTGCATGCACACATTTAGCATGTGAGCATGCTAAATAAATCGTAATAAACAAGAAATGGAAACAGTGGAAAAATACCTCTGAAACACATGAACGCAACTTTATAGTATCAACAAGCTAACTGTAGTTTATTATACAACAAGTACACTGCTCCAACTCAGCTGACCACATTCGAGTAATCCTAATAAGTCTTAGTGATCATAAAAAGTGTTTGTGTGTGCTAGAGTACATGTGTGTTACAGCAGCAGGCATAGATGAATGGATTATGGCCGGGCTAAGGCACGTAGTTTAAAGGAGATTATGGAACATGTTACGGTCTTACGGCTCTTCCTGGGTATAGCGCTCATACCTCATGAACTTTTTGATGAGGTATGAGCACCTCATGAAAATGAACAACTCATTACAGCAACTAACTTCACCTTGTCTTATTGATATTTTATGTGATTATCCACCACATAACTGGGTGGTCAAAGAAAAATTACAATTACAATAACAATCTGAAAAGTGTGGAGTGCTTTTTTAAAATATAACTTTACAGAACCTTTCACTGTAATTCCAGGTGCAGGTCATCAGGATTATGCTTAAAATCAACTTTGGATATTTACAGACCTAAATTTTGATGGCCCAGATTTTGACTGGGCCATTAAGACACACATATATGCTTTGAACAGCATCAAAGCATATATCTGTTGTGTTTTAATGTCTACAATAAAGACTAGTTTCTGCAGCCTCTAGCAGCTTTCCTAACAGTATTGTCCTCCAATTATCTCCTACCTGCCCTTTGGCCTCAGTTGAAGAACGGCACCCCATAACATAATGCTGCCATTTCCATGATTTACTGTGAAGGATGACTGTATTCTGAATGACGCAAATACCTGAAATACTGCATAATTTGTGTCAGTCCATCATATAAAATCCCGATACAATACATTGAAGATTTTCTTTTTGTCAGGTGACATTATGTGAAAATGTTCAAGGCGTATGAATGCTTTTGGAAGGCCTTGTATATGCAAGAGAAATGAGACACAGTGTCATTGTCTAGGTCATTGACGGGAGTTAATTTTGTGTGTGTAAGAGCCAGCTCCACTGCTTCTCTACTTCAATCCGCAGCGTTGCGATGAGAAAGATTAATTATGGAGGGATGAAAATTTAGCTCTGCAAGAACACTCTCAGTCTCTTCTTCCTGCGCTTTTGGCCAGTGTGTGTTTCTTAGCCAGAACACGCACACTCGCACAAATCCACACAGACAAGCACAGATAGACACACACTGCAGTCAGGGAGTCAGTGCTGCGTCAGGCGGGTTATATAACAGTTTTGAGTGTGAGACTGAGGGGGAACAAATGTAGGGATCAGTTTGGGGGGCTTGGTCATATACACCGGAGAAAAATCTCAACATCAGATTAGGATTTTTTAGAAATTCAAAAACTATTTGCCATTACTTGAAAATCTCACACAAACACTGATTTTAGTAAACATATATTGTTGACTATCTCTGTGCTCAGAATTCTGTGAATTTATGTCTGCGTGGCCATAAATTATAAAGGTTCTGCAGGACTTGCACAGCTTCACAAATGACTTTATACATCTACTCCAGTCATGATACACCACAGCCTCTGTCAGTACTCTGCAAGCCGAAAATATTCCCATCCTGTGAGTGTTTAATAAGTTGTGATCTTGCGTCTGTCAAAACCCCAATCTCTAACTTCCGACACTGACTGTACCGCATTTTTAATCCCTGATCTCTGCTGACAAAGCTGCATTTCCTTCCATCTAGCTTCAGTCTCTAATCTGACACTACTCTGCAACATCAGCATGCTTTCTTTCCTCCCCTTTGTCACCCACCCCAGAATTTCCAAACATAGCTTCATCTTTCCACTTAATCCTTCCCGCTCTCTCCCTATCAACTCAGTTTCTCTCTTTGTTGTGTGGCTCTGCCTCAAGATCCCTGGGGCTGACCGTCTGCAATGCCATCAGTGGCCTTTCTGAACAGTCTCTTAATTCAGGGTAAACACACTCACTGCTGCCACAGACGAACACTGGCTGAAAAGAAGGACACTGTCTCCCCCTGCTGGCGGTAAAAAGCATCCAGAACAGAAAGCTTGCACCTACACTTCCAGCAAAGCTTTTTAGGCACACACCCATAAATTCAGCTACATGTTTGAATAGGTTTGCTGATTTATTTAAAAAGGAACTGCAGATGATATTACGGTTGGGACAAACAGAACACGACCCTTTTACTTGGCCTCACACCACAGAACATTGTGTTTATCTTTTGTCTGAGAGTGACGAAACTGCTGCTGTTTGCCTCTGGCTGCGTCTGACTATTTATATCACGGCATCGCAGCACCCGCACAGGAGGGCATTAAAGCCTGGCATCACCGATGACATAACCACGCTGCTGTATGAAACTACAGGCCCCTGTGTAAGAGAAGGTTTTTACAGCGAAATGGGATTATATAACAAGCTTACGGTGTGGGCTAATTTTCTCAGAGGCAGGTCTATTGTATCCTAACAATACCACACACACAGGGTTACTGCGGTTTTGTGGACTGACTAAGCTGTTCCTTTTCTGTTTTAAAATGAACCTTTTTTATGCACTTTCGGGACATATGCATTGATTTACTTTATCTTATAGTAACTTGACCTTTGACAGTTTTGGTCAGAACTGCCTGTACTATGAGAAAAACTGCATGAATTTTACTTTAATGGGTGGTGTGCAAGGAGAAAACCATTGCACTTTAAGAAAATCATGAAGACCAGACTAGACTTTGCTAGTGAGAACTGAGTCCAGGACTTCTGCAATAATGTTCTTTGGACTAATTAGTCAATAGTTAAATTATGTGCACCTCAGAATAGGGAACATATCTGGCTTAAATAAAATAGAGCATTCCAGGAGAAAAAAAAATATATATCAGCTTTCATAAAATGAGTGACTATCCTCAGAAGCAGGATATGGGTTATGAAACCAACCAATTTAAATGAATGTTGCCGTTTCTTCCCACAAGAGTGATCAAATGTTCATGGAGACTTATGCCAGATATTTGATAATGGCCACAAAAATTATGTCAAGGTCCATCTTACTGAGGGAGATTTATGTAAATGTTAGTGTGGGTGCATGTATATATATTTTAGCTTGTGTTGATAAACAATAAGTATACAAAAACATTCAAACTTGTGCACTCAATTCTTGCTTTAAAAAAAATAAAATTATTTGTTGTACAGCCATTTAATGTTGGAAAAAAATATTCAAATGCTTCAGTAAGATGGTGTGATGCACCTTATATCCTCTCCAGAAAGACTGGACAATCAGGGCAGCCTCCTCCTCAGTGAGCAGTAGAAACAAAGGGATGGGAGGCCTAGGACTGGAAAAATACAAGACAAGAAAAAAGTTAAGAAGAAAATATTGTAGGATATGATATTAACACATCAGAAATTAAATCATAGGCATTGCAAGAAGAAATGTAGCCATGTTCACAAGATTGGAACACACAAACCTTTTTGACTAATATTCATTTTATCTGATTAAACATGCACAACATGAAAGAGCAAGTTTAAAGGTCTTTGAGTTCACATCTCAGTGAAAGGTGGTAAGACCCTCAAAGGACAAAAAGGCATCACTGTCCAAGTATTTCCAGAGATAACTCTATCCCAAATATGCATATGTGTATGTTTGCATAATGTAAGATACTTACTGCTCTTTCAGCCAGTCACTGACGAAGGGAATGTCAAAAAAGTTCACTGGATCCTGTCCCTGCCTCTGGGGGTTATTACTGAGAACAAATAAGACACGACATGAGCTAAGAAAGTTATTTGGCTGAGTCATGCAGTGTCATATAAATATGTGAGTGAAGGATTGTGGGGAGGGCGCTTACTTGTAGAGCCACTCAGTTAGGAAGTCACAGGGGAGAAATTTGGTAAATTTTCTCTGGAATAACAAAAAACAATTGTTTTGAATATTTACAATTTCTGTGGAGAAAAAGCAGAAACTAAAAAGTAAAACATACCGGTTTGAGACAAACCCTATCATTAACAATTATTTTAAAGTCTTGAGATATAATTTTATAAGATAAAACACACAGCATCCAGAGAACTTGACATTCTCAATAGTGTCAAGCTCTGCAGACTCTGCTCTGTCCCAAATACTTTTTGAGAGCTCTCACAAACACTTTTATTTGTTGTCGTCATAGCTGTGGCAGTAAACAATAAACGTACTTTTGGGTCAAACTAAACATAAATTTTTTTAAATGTGTTTAAATATTTAGTGTGATGTTTATCAGAAGAAATACAGACCTCAAAACAGTGAGATTTCTTGGCTTCTCTCAGCAAAGCTTCAAGACCGGGTAATAATACAGGGTACACTGTTTTCTCCAAGAACCGCTTGACCGGCCCTGAAACACATGGTTGTTAGTCTTTGCAAATACAGATCATGAATGGAAGACTTTTTTCAGGCAGGCATTAAATCTTACGTTCATTATTCTGTGGAGATGGTGTAGTTTCAGCTGTCTTAGCATGCTTCTTATGAGGAACAGCTTTAAAGCCACCAATACTAGCAAAAGGGTCCTCATACCTCGGATGATCATCATCCACTGATGCCTAATAAAACCATAATTACTCTAAACAATCTTGAAGCAGAAAAGATATGTTCATCAAGCACATTGTAAACGTATTCAATTCCTTTAAGCAATTTTCCCAAACATTTTCATATTAAAATCTCAGACTTTATCTTTTCAAATTAGTCATATAATTTGTACTCATAACAAGTGTTACAAATTGGTGCCCCTTAGAGTAAATTAAGTGGTCACACTTTTCAGAATTATATTTGTGAAATTTGAAAACCAGTTGTGTTGGTTTGCTACATGAAATCCTAAGAAAATTGAACTGTGTGATTGTACAATGGCACAACCTGGAAGCTCAGGGGGGTGAATACCTTTTCAAGGCACTACAGCTCACCTTCAGCTTCTGTTTAGGAGGCCTGGGCTGCTCAGCTTCAAACTCTTAAAATGCACACAAGCAATTAATTTTATTTACATTAAACTCGGACATATATAGGCACATTCATCTTACCTTGGCAAATTTGTTCCCATAATGATATATTAGCATCTGTTTCTGCCATTCTTTAGCTTGTGTTCATTAGCTGTTGTCAAGGCGTGTTGTTGCTAGGGAAGTGCGTAGAAGTTGACTTCCGATGTAAACATTATTGTCAATCGGAGCTCGCTTGTGGTATTTAACATAATTTCTCATACAGGTTGTAGCTTTAAAATGTAGGTTAGCGCCCGTCCGTCGACATAGCAGCGGCTTCGTGGACCAATCATAAATTTAGATGCGGAAGTGACGGAAATGCTCTTTGGATGTTTAAATTGTTCACGACATAAAATAATAATAAAATTCGCAAAGTGCATTTTAGTACTCCACACTTTTTATACAAACTACCAAGTAAATGAAAACAAAGAAACAAACAAAAAAATAAATGAAAAAGACACATTTTAGCTATTATGGTCATGTACCACAAGATGGAGGCACATTGCTATTCATAAAAAATTGTATAGTACGTTGAAATAGGATCCAGTTGATCAGAACAATACATGTTCAGACTTTTTTTTTTTTTTTTTTTAACTATGATGGCACAGTGTATATTCTGCTACCTGAGCTCTTGCTTTTCAGATAGAGTACATCACTGTTTAATACATTTCATACCACTTCTCTTGATCAATTTGTGGACCTTCAGTAAGCCATTTCTGTCTAAATAATGCCTAATAAATAAGCCCTTCTGGAGTAAATTCTTAATAAATATTTCTGTTCATTTTCCCTATCTACAAAAAAGATTTTTCCAATTAACATTTTTCAAATTCAAGCACAAACTTACTAAGTCAACTGAAAATAAATGAGCTATTCAAATCTGTCATAAATTCCCAGTATCTGTAATTTTACAACTTTTTTAAAAAAAACATTTTATTTGCTTAGGCTTGATTTCTTCCTATTTTTTTATGTCCTGTAAAACACTAGAAAATCTTCATACATGAATGGTGATATATAAATAAACCTGCCATAACTTTGTTTTTGAGCTACAATCATTCAAATCTAATATAGAATCCAGAAAATTCCTTAATAAGTATTACCCAACAACACAATCATGCTTATAAAATCAAGTAGCACATGAGTGGTATAAAAGATCAAAATTAAAGTCTTTATTGGAATATATTCCAAAGCAATTAAGTCATCTCATGACTGAACAAAAATAGCCATTTATCTTAAAAAAAAGATTTCCAAAATGCACTGAACAGCTTTCAATAAAATATACACTGCCAAAACTCATAATTTGCAGACACTAATAACTTGTTAATAAATAAGATTGTGAGCAAAACGTTTTTACAAATAGTATTTTTGAGCTACCCAACCCACAACTCTTTACATAGCCCCATTTTTTAACAAAACACCCCGTGCCACAAACCTTTGTCTTACAAGTTGTTGCAGTGCATCCTGTGTTGCGAATAATCCCCCCAAATTAAAACAAAAAGAAAGCAAACACAATGAGAAATGTTAAAAATAGTAACATGATCATAATTATGACTGGATTTGTCTTAATAAAGCAACACTGAAAAAAGTGGATATCATAAAAAGACCAACTATAAACAATGAAATATACAAATTACATTCCTTCAGGGTTTTAGAGTTCTAAGAGCCCTTGTGAAAAGGGACATTTAGGTGAAGTAAAGGGTGAGAGAGAAAAAGATAAAAAACAATCTGTAGTCAACAAGATCTCGCAATTCTGGTTAGGATCTGAGCTCCAAGCGTCAGATTTAACAACACTGTCATATACAGTGCCACATAAAAGTTTTCATGTTCCTCAAACTTAACATTTTGTCATCCCACAACCACAAACTTCAGTAGATTTTTATGTGATTTACCAACACCAAGAAGTGGAAATAGGTCCATGGCTTCCAAATGTTTTACAAATAAATTTATACAACTGTGGTCTGTATATGTATTCAGCCCCGGAGTCAAAATTTTGTAGTTGCCTTTTCCTGCGACGGTTTTAGAGTATGTGTCTAACAGCTTTGCACATCTATTCACAAATGTTTGCCGATTATTTTATTTTTTTTCTTACAAAACTGCTCAAGTTCTGTCAGATTGGAAAGAGTGTCTGTAAACATTGCTTTTCAAGTATTGCCACAGATTCTCAATTGGATTTAGGTCTGAACTTTTACTGGGCCGTTCTAACACATAAATATTTTTTCACCTAACCTGAGGCGTCAAAATCCAATTCTCAAGAGCTGGCACCGCACAAGTTTTAGACGTGTCCCTGCTTCAACACACCTGAATCAAAAGGCTGAATGACTTCTTCAGCATGTCATCCACAGATGCATTTGATCCAGGTGTGTTGAGCCAGGGAGATATCAAAAACATGTAGAGTGCTGACCATTGAAAACTGACTATGAGAGTACTGATCTAACCCTTTCCACTGTAACTCTGGCTGTGTTCAAGTCCAATGTGTTGGAGAATGAATCTCCACCCCAATCACAAGTTATTGCTGAAATTCCTTGTATTTAACTTCGTTTACTTTGATTCATCCAACATAAAATCCTGTGCAACCAACTCCTTCCAGACAATATTTCGCTGAGAAAAACAATTCAACATAGTGTAATTCAATATCAATATACTTTATATCCAACTGTCAAGGTGTCAGAAGTTGTTAGGCATTAGCATTATAACCTAGAACCTGCAGAGAGGTCAGAGATGAAGTTGTGGAGAATCTTAAACTTGGGTATGTATTAAGACATGGTCATTCATCTAAACCAATAAGGCAAGAACAGCATAAACAAAGGGAAGCAGCCAAGAGGCCCATGCTAACTGTGGAGGAGCTCCAGATAGCCACTGTTTAAACCAGAACTATTCTACAGAAGAGAGACCAGAAAATAACCACTGGTGAAAGAAATCATTGAGGAATTTGCCACAAGCCAGACCAAATCTGAACTTTTTGGTCTACAGAAAAATTCTGTGACGCAAAACTAGCACTGCCGATCATCATGAACACACAGTTACCACGGTAAAATCTGGTGGTGGCAGCTCCTTTCTTCAGCAGGTACAGGAAAGCTGCAAAGAATTGATAAGTAGGATTGAGTTCAACACAGAGTGAAAAAAAACCAAAAAACAATTAGAGGCTGTGAGAAGTTCAACCGTAATGTCACTAAACTTGAAAATTGATGTTCACAGATGCTTTGCTTAAAATCTGACTGACCTCGAGCTGTTTTGTAAAGAATTTAGACTATAAATGTGCTAAGCTGGTAGAAAAGTACCCTCAGACGACTTGCAGTGGTAATTGCAGCAAAAGGTGGTCCAACTACGTAATTACTCAGAGCTTCAAATACAAATGCACACTTTACTTTTGGAGTTTTATTTGTAAAAATGTGAAGATTATGTATCTTTTTTCTATTTCACCATAATACACTTATGTCTTGGTCTATCAGCTAAAATCCCACCCCCAAAAACTCACTGGAGTACGTGGTTGTAATGTGATAAAATGTAAAAAAAAAAAAAATCAAATAAATAAGAATGCTTTTGCAAGGCATTGTACATGA
The DNA here is from genome assembly GCA_903066825.1 of Alfaro cultratus. Lineage (NCBI taxonomy): Eukaryota > Metazoa > Chordata > Actinopteri > Cyprinodontiformes > Poeciliidae > Alfaro > Alfaro cultratus. The sequence continues at coordinate 59,348 of CAEFZX010001311.1, read as the reverse complement.
TGGATGTAAAATCAGTGTGTTTCAGAGGAGGAGCCACATGTCGACATGGTGTCCTACATTTAGCATAGTAAGGAGCCTCCTAAGGGTTGCATCGCACAGAGGTCAGTGTTTTATAGCGTTGCTGTATGATTAAAGGAAACTTGCGTTGAGTCTGCACTTAATCAAACATTCAGAACTTTTTTACAGGCAGCATATTCAGTTCTTTAAAAACAAGTCTTATGGCTATGGGAAAGCATTCAGAACCCATCTGTGGACTTCTCAGTTTAGCTGCAGCAACTAAAGGAGTGACATACCTAGCAAAGACAGAGTGGTCTTGTTCCTAAAAATAGCAGATTCTATTAAGAAACATTAAAAAGAGAGAAAAGAACTAAAACAAATCAGATGCAGATTGAAAATGTGGTTGAGATGAGTCTGTCATCCCCACCTTAGTGAAGGTGTCCACCTTCCTGTAGAGGTGGGGATGGATTTGTGTGCTCAGGGAAGCCTCGCTACCCTCAAGAGCAACTCAGTGCAATGAAAAGGGGACTTTTAGCTTCTTCCGTGGTTCCACTCCTCTCTGCGTTCCTTTACAGTCCAGATACAAAACGTCCCAGTGACTCTTCCAGGATTTCATAAACATACTTCCCTGCTTCCAACTCGGCACATTGCTTTCACACTCCACAACCTCTCTATTTGCATGGCTTTCATACCAAACTGTCCACACTGTCAGGTGTCCTTCGTTTTAAAGAAGCTGGTGAGAGTTATTTACAGACAGAGTAAAATGATGATTTATTAGTGGGTCTTTTGGTTGTTACTTCATTCGGGAAGTGGTTCTCCGTGGACCCTGAAGCGATATAAGCAAGTGTATTCAGGATGACCCCAATTAGATAGAACCCGCACCTCTACGATCTGGAACGCCTTGTCGTTTTTCTCCTGGAAAGCAAAAAAGAAATTTTCTATTTATTTGTTTTCTCTAAAGCTGACAGACTCATTTTCTATTTTTTACATTTAAAATTTTAGAAGGTTGCTTTTAAAGTTACCTTAACAGGGAAGATCTGCAAAGACCCGCCATCTTCCTCATATGTGTAGTGCCCCAGCAGCATTCCCTCTTCTTGGTACTCATCATCGAGACCCTAAAAAGGAAAAAATAAATAAAAATCAAAAACCATTCAGAACAGGACACTTGATGTTTCTATTTAATTATTCACAGGCTTCTTAGGTTTTTGGGTCAGTTTTCTTACAAAGACAGTGAAGTTGCGAGGAGCACTGGCGATGTTTCCTGTTGGAGAGAGTGTCTTAGGAATGTGCTCTACACAGAAGGATGTTGGACGAATCCTCAGGGAGAGCCTGATCACCAGATAACCTTGAGAGCCTTTAAATGCCCAGCAGTTGCCAGGATACACATCCGGCTGATGGTAAAGAAGAGCACAGTATTAATTTTTTAAGTCAAAAGTCAGCAGTTTAACAGTTAAATGTTGTTTTTATACAAGCTTTTGTTTTTCCATGATTATCAGACGTTGTTCCTCTGGATATCTGAAAGTGGGACTCACCTGGATTACAACACGTGGAGACTGGGAGAAGTACCAGAGTGGAAGGCCGAACAGACTCATGAGGGCTGTCTTTGTCTCATATGTCTCGGAGCAGCGTGTGCTAAGGATGCTACCACCTGATAAGACAGAAACTATGTTTTTACCCAAATTTGTACAAGTACCGTTCAGGGATAAAAAAAACAAAAAAAAAAACACATTCTGGTTTGTTGTTATAACATATGAAAAGGATAAGCAAGTACAGAAACTTTTGCAGAGCATTATGTTGCCTGAGAATAAGTATAAACACCCGATGAAGGCAAGCTTAATCGCTACAAATAAAGTAATGCAATAAGAGTTTATTTATTAAGTCCACATGACAAAATTCTTTTGTTCGTTTCTAAAGGCAGAAAATATGAGGAACAAAAAAGAAGACCGACTCAGTACCAGAGCAAGTTAAATCAATAGTTTTCTCTACATTGCCCTATGAGTGCAACAATAATTGACTGTATAAAATGGATGGATAACCAAAAAACAACAATGTTCTAGCACCCAGCCCAACTATGACAGTTAATATCATAAACAGCCAACAGATAACAGAGGCATGTAGCTTCACAACAGTTAAATACCCTGCAGACCTCCATGCTGCTAATGCCTTAGTCCTCATTGCGTAAGACATGCGTTACAGAGCAATAGAAGGCTAGACTGCTAATCCCCTTAAACCACAACAAAGTTATCTACTGACCTGGATACAAGCTCAGGGTGGACAGTTTCCTGCTTACCTCCAGACTCCAGGGCGTAGTCCACCTGACCCGTCCGGTCCTGAGAGTAGAGCTTCAGGGCGTTCTGAACAATCAGATTCACATCCTGGTTTCCAAACAAGGAAAAAAAATCATGTGAGACAAACTACTAAATTACGTGGTAAAGAAGAGAATCTTAAATAACAGAAGGTTTTGTGCATTACCTCTTCAGACAGGCCCTCAGTTGTAGAAGTGTGCCGGACCGACCCTCTTACTGTCTCAAAGACGCTTCTGGCTCTGGACTCTGCCTCGCCCAGAACCTGGGCTCGACTGTGCTCCAGCTGAAGCGAAATGTTTTTTAGGATGCTCATTTCGATGGAGGCCAGCGCCGCCTGCAGGTCGGGGGTGCTCACGTAACGCTGCGACAGCCATTGGATCAGCGACTCAGGGATCTCACCCTGCTGCTGGTCTGCTGATTCATCGCTGCCGAAGAACAGATTTTTCAACTCCTTCCGCAACTGCGAGGACACTTGACCAGATATCTAAAGGGGGGAATACAAAGTAAAAACAGAAGGAAATGTCTGACCTTGATAAAGTTTAGATCATTCAAGGAGCATTGCTGAGTGGCTGGGACGTTCATGCTGCTTACAGTCTGCTGCAGAGTGTTCAGCTGCTCGCATTTGCCCTTACATCCTGCAAAACCCTGCAGGTCTCCCCTGATTTTACTCAGCTCTGCCTCAAGTCTCTGCATCTCCAGCAATAGAGCATTATGATCCTCCTGCTTCACACCCACACTAATAAAAAGGACAGAAATTTTATGTTTTACAACATAATGGTCTATGTAATATAAGAAATAAGGTGTTCTCATGTCAGTTAGCATGTTTAATCATTTCTCCCTGGTACCTGACAGGAGCTGTGTCTACAGCCGATTTAGAAGCCATTTTCTCCCGTTGCTTCGCCTCATCCTCAAACTGCTGTTGCTTCTGCTGCATCTCCTACAATACAAACAAGAAAACTTTCATGTGAACCACTCATTTGCATCATAAAGTTTGTTGCTTTTGCTCAATCTAAAGAAAATCTCGATCCATTGTGTTCATTTGTGGAATTACAGGAAATCTGCTGTGCATACCTCTGTCTTGGTTGTCAAAGCTTTGAGCAGAAGATCTAAATTAGCCAGACGTGCTGCCTGACTTTCCTGTTGCAGTTTTTGCTGCTCTGAACTCTGCAAAAGAAAGAAATTGAATCTTTATTTTCATACCCTCTCATAACTTTACTCATTACAATGTCAAGACTGTTAATGATCATAAGCCATAAATAGGCCTGTAACAATAATGTATTTGCTAGAGGACATATTTTCCTAGAAATAATTGCGGAAAATTATAATGTTGTTTTGAGACCATTTTCAAGTGATAAGTTGATAACTCCATAAAAATGCAAGTTCACTCTCTCAAAGGTAAATAAACTTTAATTTTGTAAAGAACACCTGACACTAGAACTGGAAGATATTTCAAATAGCATCCACAAACCGATAAATAAAATGGAAATAAAAACCACTTACATTCAAAACCATTAAAACATGGGTTATTATTGTACAAATATTAATCATCAGGATGGAAACTGAGCTAATTCTAAATTAGCAATTAAATGCTTAATTGTGACAGGCTTACCTGTGCTATGTGTAAGTTCTCGCGCTGCAGTTCTCCTCGCAGCACACCCAGTCGCTGCTCCATCATAGAGGACACCCACACTTCAAAGCTCTCCCTTTCATTCTGACTGTGGACCTGCTCTCTCAGCGAGTTGTATTTAACGAGAATATTGCTGTGACGTTGATCCTGCTTCTGGTTTCCCGCCTGGACTTTCTCCCACAACAAGGCCAGCTGTCGCTCAACATCTTCGAGACGGTCCAGATCCATGCCACTGTGTATGGCGGCTGGGGGAAAGATTGGCTGAGAAGGAAGATAGGGGAAATTATTACATTTATATTTAACTAGGCCTGTCACGATAACAAATTTTGCTGAACAATTGTCTCAAAAATTATAGCAATAAACGATAATAATGTTTGAAGACCTTTTTACACTGATTTAATGGAAATGACGTAATAATACATGCGATTCCCTGCCAAAGATAGATACACTTTATTATAAGAACTCTTAACACTGGAACTGATAAACAAAATAAACAAAGCAACCAAACACAAAAATAAAATGGATTCTCAGTTTCCATTAACAAAAAATGTACTTGAATAAAAACAAAACAACATAAAGCCAAAGTGGAAATAAATACTGCATTCAACCAAGAGTGCAGATTATGAAGTCTAAGTCTACTATGTTGCCCTTCAGTAATCATTAGATTTAAATAGAGAAGATGGGCACATCTGACTACCTGATGCAATAGTTCACACTACACAATTTTTTGCCCTGATTTTCCCCTTATGACAATCTTAGGATGTTGGGCGTTCTCAGATTGTCGCTTGCGATTTTGTAACCGATCATCCTGTAGTGTGTGGTGTGTAGATCGTCTTGGCCGCTCTGATCTAAATCAGGGGTTTTCCCCAACTGGGAGAGTTAACACAACCTGTTGAATGTGACAGGTAGCCAATCAGAAAGCGTGGATTCCCCTCCATGCTGTCTGAGGGGAAATTACGGAGGGGAATCCCAAACAGCTGACACAGAGTAAGACAAGTCCAGTGGACATTGAAGATGATATGTGGAAACATTAATGTTTATTCAACATTTCGTGCAAAGAATATAGAAATAACAAGGGGAGGAGTTGGAGCGAAATTGCTACAGCAGTTGATAAACCCGGTAACTTTTCAGCTGTTCTTTGTTAACGTGACATAAATAGGTTATAATGATTTTCATTCAGTCAGGACTGACACTAGCCACATGCATTGCAGGTAGATTGTAGTAAAGCATTGATAAATGCCTGGTTTTAAAATTAGCTAACTGGACTTGTAGCCATTATTTTGTGCCCATTGTTGGCCACCACACGGCACGATCGAACCCGATTGAACCATTATACATAGGATTTCTGTCGGCTAGTTTGTGGTCTCTCAGGTTTTGAAAATGGGCCGACAATTGGTCCACAACTCTAAGATCGTGTAGTGTGCGCTGGGCATTACACTAAGGAAATGAGGAAGGGAGAGGTTAGTGGAGAGCACCGGAGTTGAGCCGTTTTTCATTCAGTGTCATCAACAGAAAGAGAAAAAGGCTGTAAGAAATGATAAAGCCGATAATTAAAATGAGGTTGATAGTTTTAATTTATCATGCGATTAATTGATTTATTGTTTATCGCGACAGGTCTATATTTAACTCTAAAGTCTGACTCAAAGTCAACCGTGTATGTTTTCATCTCTACTTTACAATTATCCGCTAATGTCTGATGGCCCAATCATTAACCAAACCTTGTGATTGTGAGGAAGTTTACAGGGTATACACACTTTGTGCAACAGTGCTACTCACTGTTGGTTGGGAGATCGGAGGGTTATGAGCCTGCTCCATGGGAGTCTCTGTTGCAGGGACAGCAGCGGGAACAGCAGCCAAGTTAGAGAAGAAGTCAAACCTAGATGTAGACCTCCACTCTGTAAGGTTTATGGCTGGAAGGTAGGTAAGCAGGGCACCGGTGAACGGGAGCCACCACCATAAAACTGCAGGTCGACAAAAGAATGTGAGGTTACCGACAACTCAAGAGGAAATGCTCTTTTATAATAATCCAAGCTATTTGGTTAAATATTAAACACTTCAGAAATTTAGCTTTAAACTTACATTGCAGACACTTAAAAAATTTCAAAATGTTTTAAATTTAATGTTAATTTAAAACATTTAAATTAACATTAAATTTAAATGATTTTTACTAAAACACACAAAGAAAATACTTTTAAGAACCCTTTAGGAGGATCAAATTAATGTTAAAACTAACCAAACCTTGTGGTTTTAATCACCAGGTTAAAATCACCTTGTGGTTAGAACCACCTTGCAGCAAATTAATTGCAGCAACTTAATTGCTGCAATTAATTTTACTTTAATTGCAGCAGTTAAAATAAAATAATGCTGAAATGCTTTTATTTTAATTGCAGCATGATTCAGCAGAAAAATAAGAAACTGTTTGAGAACAGCTGAGCTGCAGTGAAGACTCAGGAAGGTTGACCTGAATCTGCAGCTAGATTTACAGCAGACTCTAGAGATCTGTGCTGGTTCTAATAGCCATATATCCTTCTCTCTGTGCTGACTACGGTAAATGGGTTCAATCCGTTTAAAAGGGGGTCTGTTTACTCACGCAGAAGTAGCAAGAAGAGCAATAGAGGCAACAGGAGTTTCCAGAGTTTGGGAAAGCATCTGAAACATAGAAGAAAACTTCGAATTTTACAAATGATTGGTATTTTACATTTTTAATGAGAAAAATATATATCTTTATTTATATTTAGGCAAATAATTAAAAATGAATAATGTGACTGTTTAAAAAAATACCTTAATTAAACGATAAATAAATCACTTAATTTTTCTTTACACCTGAATTTTTGTAATTGACATAAATTAAAACACATTTTTTTCCACACATCAGGCAACTGCAACATTGAGCCAAGCTTAATTATACTTATTGTCGAATGTAGAGCAGCCATGTTAATTTTTATTTATTATTTCTATTAAACTATCAAATATCTGTGATTAATTCATTGTCATAAAAGGTAAGAACTCTTACCGAGTTAGAAAGAAGACATTGACGAGAGACATGAGAGACACCAGTTGGTACCATCCTCTTGCAAAAAACCACATCAGTCCCTTTCCTGCTTTTACTAGCGAAGCAGAAAAAAGAGAGAGAATATATTCAAACTATCAACCTAAAGTGGATAAGTATCCTAATTTGTTGAAAATGATAAAGATCTGAAACCTACCTGGGGCTACTAGGATCGCCCAGAAGCATGAGAGAAGGCTTTGTGTTGCTGTGACGATTCCTGAACCTAAAGCTTTACCTGCTGCAAGCACACAACGACCAGGCAGCAGGAAACAGAAACCTGTTAAGACAAAGCGAATGATGTTCACAAGTACAGCTACAGTTTTTAAGGAGTTTAGCTTACAAAATAACAATAAGACTATAAAAAAAATATCTTTGTAACGGAATGATCAGAGTTAAAAATGATGAAGCTTCATTTAACCTGTGTAAGCTAGGATGCTCCACAGCGCCCCCACCAAGCGCTGTGACTTGGAGAGTGGTGCAACGGCGACAGTGCGAGACTCAGAGTACTGCTTTCCTTTACAGTCGTCACCTGTGTGCGTCCAAAATGATGGAGAGCAGACAAGCAGAAAGCAAAAATGAGCAAACAAACAAAAAAGACCATAAGCAGCATGAATAAACTAACTGATTCCACAATGATTAAAGATGACTGATAATCAAGCAAATTTGAGAAAATGATTGCAAATTATAGCTCATTTTACAAAGACATGTGCCGCAAAGCTTGATGAAAAACTAAAACAAACAAAAAAATCTAAATGACATCTTTCTCCAAGTAACATTTTTATTGGTTTTGTCACATTAGCTTGGTGTCAAATTATTGTAAATAACACGGCAGGTCTGGTGCCGAAGGCTAACAGATTATCCTGGTGGCTTTAAAATTTTGAGCTTCCTGAGTCCCCCCCCATTCTCTTTTTAGATATTTTATCTTCAGTTAAAATCTGGCATGAAAGTAAAAAAAATAAAATAAAATAAAAAAACTATTTAAATAACCTTCAACTTGACATCAGAGGGTTAAACAAATTTATGACAAAGGTTTTAATTAGCCTTTGTTTTCGGAAAAAAAATCTTCCTATTGCGTTTACCTTATTTTCTGTCGTTTTGCAGTTCAACAGTAGTGAGGAGACATTAATTGAATAAGAAAATACTTTTTCTTACTCCCACAAACTTCAGTAAACATTTAGATTGGCAGTTTTGGCCCTTTCAAATATGTTTAATGTTCAAAAAATAAGGAGTTTCCTTTATATTTTAAGAGCAATTGTAAACTAAATAGAAAAGTACATGGAATACATTTTATTGACAAGTTAAGCACCTCTAAATTACTTTTCTATTTGAGCTTTGTATATTTCTTTGCTTTGAAATTCTTATTTAAAATATCAAACTAACCAAGATGCAGATCAACTGAACAGCTGTTTCACATCTCTCCTGCTTCTTTTTCATTTTGTCTCCATTTGTAAGTATAAAGTATATTATTAACCACTAAGCATAACCAACTTTAAAAGAATTATTTCTAAATACTCTAAATCGTGGATTAGAAAGATTTGGCTTCACTTTTTGCAGGTCATGAAGTTCAACAGGCTGCCGAGTAGTTAAAGCAGTTCACACAACCTCTGCCCACTGATGCTGACACAGGGCACGCATATCATTGACTTTGTCAATCAAAGCTGCACACCAGGAACCCTAACAAAGAGTAAAGAGAACATGTGGTGTGTGTGCTTACACAGGGAACCATTGAGGTTAAGTTGTGATGTTCCTTCAGTGACCAGGTCCTTCACATTCATGCTTCCACAGAAACTTGAGTGGCCTGCAACACACAGATAACATATTTAATTGTACATCAAAAGGTTTGAATCAAAAAAAATCATCACAGAAATGAAAGTGAAGATGAGAGAACCGCCATGCCAGAACCACCAGTATGAATGTCGAGGAAGCATAGCTCCTAAAGACGAGATTACAAGTAGATGTTACACATGCACAAAAAAATAAAAGGAATAGACACAAGAACCTGGTTGAAGCAGCAATGAGAGAGGTGAAACTAAACCATCAGAGCAAATGCATATCATCCACTGTGGAAAAAATACAATTAGGGAATATACTGGATAGAAACATTTACTTTATATAATGAAACCTCAGCCAAATGGTTGGAGCAACTAACGGTTTTACGCTATAAAGTGCAAATTTGAAAAGTTTAGTTAAAGAGTTTGGGAAGTTCATCTTAAATGCTCACTTAAGTGCATATCTCCTCTCAAACTCATTTAACAAAATGAAGAAGTGCAACACATGAGACAGTGTTGTCTGGAATTTTTAAAGAATGGCGTGGCTACTTATTTCATTCCAGTATACTTCCCCTTTCAATAAGAGAAAAGTGTGAAAGTGAAAGCTGGGTCAATTCAGGAGAGAGATAGGAAAGTTATGACATTCTTCAAAGACACACTCAGTTTATGAGAAAGCAAGCATCTCTATCTCCTAAGGAAGGAGGACTCTATCTTGATTAACAAAACAGTAGACGCTTAGAAAGGAGAAAAAGTTAATTAAAGGAAAAGAGGCAGCTAAAATCTGAAGCTGTGGCTCTCCAGTGGACCGACAGCAGATACCTTGTTCTTCAAAGCCATGACCTTTGGAGCCCATGATCCTGTGGAGAGTGGTCTGCTTAAACAGCCGAAGTTTGGACAAACTCAAGGGCCACGCTTGTGTCAAGGAGTCTGAGTACGAGGTTTGGACTCCTGTTGACACATCTGTTGACACCCCTGTCCACACAACCATTGTAAGTAAAGATGGAAACTTGATTCATGATCAGAGGCATGCAAATGTGTTCATCCCTATTCAGGTTTTATCAGATTTTGTTTTGTTTTTTTTCCATTTGTTTTCCACTTCAGCCTGAACATCTTTCCCTGTCTCTCCTGAAGAAAAGCAACCTCACAGCAGAATGCCCCACTATTTTGTGTTCAGGAGATGTTGCAGTATTAGTTTCCAGAAACACATTGTTGGGCATATTGGGCAAAGAGCTCAAAATCAGCTCCAACTTGTGCTGCTCCTTGCCAGTCCAGTCAATTTAGACTTGACAGGCTGATTTTTGCTTGGTACTCTTTTCATTTTCAGATGACTTATTGAACAATTCTCTGCAAAATGTTCCCAGCTTGGAAATTTATTCTACAACCTCAGCCTGATTTAAACTTCTCCAAAACTTAATCTCTGACCAGTCTGTCTGCACTCTTTGATATTCATGATGTTGTTTGATTATTAATGTTTTCTAAAAACCCTTGAGACCAGATTCTGACTTTCTGAGATTAAATGACTCAGAGATAGATTCTTTTTACCAATTATGAGAATTGTGAAGGCAATTGGTTTCAATGGATTTCAATGGAGTAATAGGGGTTGCTAAATACAGGCAACGCTCTTAAATTTGTATTTGTAATGACCTTTAAAAACCATGTCATCTGGCTTGTGCTTCTCAAGGATGTCCTATTCTGTGTTGATTTTTCACATAAAATTCTAATAAATTGCATTGAAGATTGTGCTGATAATTTGGAAATTGCAGGGGCTGTAAGGGTACGAATGATTTTACAAGAAACTGTAGAAGAAATAAACCTCATTATAAAAAATATATAGTAATTGAGATAACTAAAACTCCCCAAAGCAAATTCAAACAGCAAACAGAGAGGAATGTAAGAATGGACTGAACAACAGAAAAGAGTGGAATGAATCAAAAATGGAGCTAAACATCAGAAGATTAGATTTGGAGAATAAAGTATTGGTGTGTAAATTATCGCTGAAAATTCAGAATACCTTTTTCTGCTGTGTTCCTGGTTCTTGTACCCAGCCAGACCAAACTGCTGTAGACAATGGAAACTAAGGACACAATGGGGGACAGGGCTTTTTTGCTGTAGTGCACACATGAGTTGGATATTGACATCAGGACACCTGGATGGAGACATCACTAATGGTTAAACATTCTCTTCATCACACCCTTGTTATGCCAATATGACTTTAAACTATAAAAATGCAAGTTCCCAAATGTGGAAAGTATTTTCTCACCCGACTTGTTCCTTCGACTCCTGTCTCTGGTATAAATATTTGTGTAAGGTGAAGATACAGAGGGGAGGCCATCGGTGGAAAGTTCTGCTTCTTGGCAGGATGATGACGAGGATGATGATGATGATGATGATAGCAATGCCAATGATGACCGCGTCACACGGGAGTCACTTTGCTGAGAGTGAAACGAGCAATCTTTGCAAATGTAACCATTAGGGACCGACGCGTTGGACTTCGAAAAGCTGGCTTCTCCGTTGATGTTTGATGAGCTCTGGCTGGAGTGTTGCTCTGGAACATGACAGCCAGGCAGCAAATTTAACCAAATTTGATTTTCAAAATAAGACTTCCATTGCAAACTGTAGCTTTCCTGGGGTAATGAGACAAAGCATTCAACATTTCTTTGTGATTAAATCTATAATTTTTTGTCTCACCCCACTGTCCATCCATAGTAGTTGTAGCTCTGATGGCGGTTCCTCTGCGCTGCCTCAGCTGATACTGCTCTTGAGTTGATACGAGCCGCGAGACGTCGTACGTTGTGACGTTTTCATGACTTGTTCTGTCAATCGGGGTACTGGCAGCTGAGAAGGACAGGGTTTGTCTCGGTGTTGCAATTTGGCTCAGGGATAAAGACACAGAGCTGGATGTGGACTTCTGCTTTCTGTTTCGCGGCGTCCTAGAAAAGAAAAAAGACTGTGTGGTTACTACCTGAGTAATATAAGATATAAATAAAATAGTTTTCAATTCTGCTTGACTGTTAAACTAAAAAAAGGAAATTGTGGAAAGATGTAGATCAACTTGTGGTGTATTTATTCCACGTTGTCTTGACTGTTGAGATGTTTTTTTTATGATGTGCTGATTTTGTGTGAGTAAGGGAGAGGTGGGAATTTGTTCAATGATGTTAATGGCTGTTCAAATGAAAAATTGTCAAATAAAGACATTTCATTTTACTGGTGCACAATGTCTGCAACATAATAATAGAAATAACAATAATAAAGCTAATTTACTGATATTTATTTACTCTCCCCAACAAATAATTTATTGTTTTTCCAGCTAACGGTTTAGAAATATGCAGTCTTTTTTCAGCTTAGCTACTAAAATTCAGTGTCTGCCTTCCCTTTTCATAATAGCATAGTGCATATGCTGCAGGAAACATAAATGCTGGGATGCAATGTTTGCCCCAACATTACGTAGTACCAACATTAAGAAAATTATCAGAAGCTTAAAAAAAAGAAACAATTTAATTAAGTGATCCATTTTTACTGCCTAAATTGCTTAATTTTATGTACAAACAGCTAAAAACAATTTAAGGCGATTTTGTGTGATAAACCAACAGAGTATTTTATTACTTTGAAGTGAATGTACAATGACACGGTTACATTTATTTTGACAAAAAAACAGAAGTTTAGTGCACATTTGTATTAAAAATGTGAACAAGGTCTATGGATGCAGGTTACTGTAAAATGACTATGTGAGAAAGAGGAAAGAAAACAACCTAAGTTAACATATGAATTTCCAAAACTTTCAATTTCACAAGAACAGAAAAAAAAAGTTTCAAATACTTTCACTTGAGTTGTAAGATTGGGAAGATCCTGTTTAGTCATGGTCTATAAGACACAAGTCTTTAGCAATGCAGCTGGTCAGAGTCAGTTTGAAAGTGTTCACATCTTAACTCACCGCGTCTCTTTCCTGGTGTCGATGTAACTGCTGCCATGGTTCAGGGAGTAATCAGTTACACTTTCGGTGTTGTAATGACTGCCGCTGTTCTGCAGACGGAGGCTCCGCCGTAACATCTTGGGCGACTCGTACACAGGAGAAATCTGGTGCTCTTTCTCAAACTCTAATGCTGCAGTTGAATAACTTGAACTAAGACAAAAGTGAGAAACAACAAAAAAGAGCGTTTGCAAAAAATCCAAAGTCATGAGGCCCTACCTGAGACTTAAAATGGTTTGTCTCTCATATTTACTGAACTGAAATTTTATTCAGAAATACAGTTGAAAGAGGAAAGGTTTCAACCAGCAAAGCATTTTAACTTTTAGTTCCTCATCCAAAACATCTCAGTGTCAGATTTCTTAAATAAAAACAAACACAGGCTTTTTATAGAGCTGTGATGCTGGTGGGTGTTGGGTTGTTCCTCACAGGAAATGACTCACTCACATGGGAAAGAGAAAAGAAAAAAAAACAGGATATGTCTCTAAAATAAAAAATCAAGGCAAATATACCAAGTAAAAATCGCCAACTATGCAAGGAGAAAGAGTTTGCTGCAGTTTCATACGATTAGAGGAAACATGCTGTGAATGTTCGGTGCCATGCCTTACTGTGACTCAGAGGGCCACACCCACCCCAATGAGCAGGCTTTTAGTGCCAAAATACAGGCATGACTAACAGGCAACATCTGCAACTATTTTCTCAGAGTTATTAGTTCCTCTTAGCTGGTGAATACAGAGAATTGTTGGTGAAATGTCAACACTTTTTGCTGGAGTAGTAAAAAAAAAAGGCTTAATATTGAAAGAGGTAAGATACTAAGGGCATTTGAAAAGATGAAAGATAGTATTCTTCCGGTTACGCACCTGACAATCAGGTAGGCTCACTGTTTACACTAAAGCTGCCAGTTTTACAGTTTGGGCACAAAGTCGCTGAGTGTGCACAGGAATGACAATATCCTGCCCCTGACTTCCCTGTGCAAGCTAATCAAGCTTTAAAGTCCTGCAGAAGAGCACATATGTGTTCGTCCCACACAGATCGTATCTCTCTGCTAGTCTGTCTGAGAATAAAACTTGGGGATTACTCACCCTGACAAGGCCAATTATGAGCTTTTGTCTTGAGTCTGCCACCTGCCTGTTCAGCCAACTGCCACCTCTCTCAAAACCTGGCCAGGACCATTTTCCTGCTCTGGGAGTCATGGAGAATTTATCTGCTGCTTAACACTGGCCCAAGGATTAATAATAAAAGCAAGTAAGTACGGTTGTTTAAAAGACCACAAACCCCGACAAAAGCGCTCCAAATTCTTCATATTTGTATATTTGTGTAGGAAGCTCGTTCACTACAGTCAAGTACCACCTCATCCATACTTTTTGTCAAACCACTAAATTATTATTCTTACAAATTGTCTAGTAGTCTAGTTCTTCCAGGACAACAGTCCTGGAAGAACTAACTAAAGTTATTGTTTTTTTTTTTGTTTTTTTTATGTTTTATTGTGATATATGCTGGTCTGGAGAACTTCTTATGGATAGGTTTGTGTTTGTACATCTTTGATAATTTGTTGCTTCCTGACACCACAAGAGAAAAATTGAGCTATAAAGTACTTTGTTTGTTCTCTCTTCGCTGCAGCTAAAGACATAGAACACCCGATGAATGATTTCAGGATATGTCCTCCAGACCCGAAACAGCTGCTGTACAAAGAACAAAACTTTGCCAACTCATGTGTGTCCCTGGCACTGTTGGGGGCAGGGCTGTGTGATAAGGAAACAAACATGTCTGTCTGTGTAGCCTGCAGGCACATGCAAACATTACAATACACTGTTCTCCAAAAGTATCCACAGTCACTGAACATCTCCACTATTTGTCACACTGCAACAAATTTAAGTTAAAAAGTTATGTAATAAACCAACAGAAAGTAGTAAATAATTGTGAAGTGGAAGTAAAATGATTCATGATTTTCTGTAGCAATAGGCTACACAAGAATTTACTTAGAGGCATCAAAGTAAGGGAGGCTAAATACATGTGCACCCACATTTTTAACATTTTTAATTCTAAAGTAAAATTCTGTTCAGCTTTGTGTTGGCTTATCACATAAAGTTATATAAAACAGTGCTTCGTTTTTCATGGAACCACTCCACATTATCATTGCTCTTCATAGGATTCTCAAAACAAAGACTGTGAGATTAAACAATGTTATAAAGCTAGCTCATGTTTCCTCAAAACCTCTTACGAGTTAACTCCTCATTTGCTCTCATTCTCCAAGTTGATCAGTGTGTGGCTTTTCTCCCAGGCGACATTCGCAGCCCACATCAGAGATATAAATAGCGATAGACAAAGTCAATTTACAGACAAGAAGAGACTTACAACGAGCCAGACCTGAGCAGAGGAAAAAACATTCCCATCTTGATAGCAAGCTTGCTGGAATTTTATTTTACATAACATAGATTCAAATCCTCTTTCCACACTCTTCTCAGTACAATCAAACTTTTTTTGCCTTTCACGAACTCTTGTTTTGTTGTCATCATCATGAAATATACCAAGCAACTATGACTTTGCTGATTGACAATATTAGTTAGTAGTTTTCAATACATCCTTATTTTAGCTAAATTCAGAGGAATTTCAGAGCAAAATACTATACATGATAATGATTTTTTTTGACAGAACCAAATCCATGGAGACAATGATACACAGCAGCTCATCATAACAACCCAGAAAAAACAAGAATTTAATTTGTTTTTCCAAAGTTGTGGATTTCCCAGCAACTGCTGAAGGAAAATAGAGTCTTTGATTTCTGTAGTATGTATCTAAAGAGCATGTCGTACATTTTCTTGCTTGGTATACAAATACACTTCTATCCAAAAGAAACTTGAAGGACCTGAGATAATAATTTAGGCAGTCAGCTCAGTTGGTACACTCACCCCACGAACTCCAACTACCATTTGTGAGATATGCACACATTTATTTTAGCCTGGGATTATAAGAACCATGTGGGTCGTAAAGCTCAGAAGCAAAACCACAACGTGGAGTCAAAAGCTTGCCAGAAAAGCCTTAAATCTCACACACAGAAGTAAACAGAACAGTGAAAGGTTTTTTTCGGGTAACAATTTTTAAAAATGTAGAGTTGCCAAACAAACAAGCAAACATGTTGCAGTTCAGGCTTCTGCAAAGGCCAGACTGCATAGACTGAAACTTGTGTACAAGAAACCAAACATGACAAATGTAAATAGTTTTTAGAGGATAAGCTGGATTTTTAAATAAATTTGTGACTTTGTCACTCAGTTCAAAATGTATTATATAGATATTGCACAAGCTGACACTTCTGTGCCAAATGCTGAACATTTCAGAGAGATGAGATGTTGCAATTCAGAACTGCGACACCACATGCCCCTGTTGCATTTGCTGGAATAACAAAGTTATTTTCAAACATTTGAACTAGGGAATACCCTGGGGAAAAAACAGGATAGAGGTTAAAAAAAGGGGGGAAAAAACTGTTCCTTTCCATCTCCAGAACTGTTATTGAGTGGAGAAAGTAGTTTTCCACAAAATGTTGCGCCCTATATTTACTAGAGGACAAAAAATGGAACTCAGGGGGCAAGCGGAGAGTGTTCAAATTTCCACCCAACCATTTCTGAGTAGGAAGGATTTGGCTTTGTGATTAGGATCAATCAGGCTGGGCCTCATTTTCCCTCCCACTGACAGCACTTCCCTTCTGCCTCGCTATAAGAAAATGTCCTTCCCTCACCCGAACTGGAGCACAACAACCAACGTCACATGTTACTGCTGTTACTATGGAGACAACAATAAACTAATCTTCAACTCGGAAAGACAAATCAGTAGATGAACCGATACCCATCAAAAAGATGTTCTAGCACACAAATATACAAGCCACTCTTTCAGTGGTTTGCAAAAATATTCACACTGTTTAAGCATTTTGTCTCAATATAAACACAAACTCCAATGCTTTTTACTGGCATTTTGTGTGGAAGCAAACTACACAGACAACTAAAATCTGAAAACGGGTGTGCATTTTAAGTCATCACCCCTTACACTAATACCCCAATATAACACCAGCTACAACATTCTTAAGACTGAGCAGTCAGTGTTACAGAAATGTGTATTATTGACCAATTACTGTTACAAAAAATGTCTAGGTTAATGGCCCCATCTCCCTTGAATCCAACTGATGTCATTTGCTTGCCACTTGACCAGGGGTGCATGTACTGAAGCGAGCGTGAAGCAACTGTAACGACAGGGCGCACAACAGCTGTTCAGCTGAAACTGATTAGATTCAAATGCAGCTTGATGGAGCTGCAGATCGAGCACAGTTTTCTGCATTTGACTCACAACTGGGGAAAAAAAGATAGCTCGAAGGTTGAATTTACTATTCTTAGCTACTATATATTATCATTCACTTAAATGCAGCAGTTGATAACAATCAGCTATAAACAGTTTTTAGTTAACCCAATCACTACAGTTCAAGCAGGATGGTAGAAAAAGGAGGATACCATCCAGACGCCCCGGGCCCACTGACCCACTTCTACAATCATAAAATATGAAGGCTCTCTGGTTGGATTCTCAGCACACACACCTGTTTTCAGAGGAACATGGGTGCAGTCAGTCTGTTTATCTGGAAGACGAGCAGCTTGATTTTCTGTCGTTAAAAATCAAATACCATTTCTTGCCCACAAGAATTTTACTGTGTGCTTAGAGTTTCAGTTTAAAACCAGTTGTGCTGTTTGTGTTGTGATAGTGGAAGGGCATGAGAAACAAATAATGACTGAGACGTGTCAGTTTTTCTTGTGTCTATTGTTATCTTCACTTGCAAAGGAACATTTCTAAGAGGGCTTGTGTTGCATTTTACGAAACTAATTCAAAAGCGACAGAGTTCAAATTTGACCAAAACCAAAGCTATAGCCCTTTACTGTCATGAGGACAAGGGTGTTCTCTTGAGTTTTGGGGGTGACAGTTAGGCGATTAAAAAAGCTTCTTTTAATTAAAAAAAATAAATAAAAAAGTGTATATGTGTAAATATTCCCCACAAAGCAATATTAGCAGATATCGGACAAGATTTAAATGCAAGAGCATCCTCAGTGCATCACTTATAATAAATGACTACAATAATATCCTTGACTCTATATTATATTAAACTAGAACTCAAGGATCGCACACATGGTGTGTTTTAAAACTGCCTCCAAACTTTTCATATTGGCCATATAAACTTCACTTTTACATGCTATGAGAAGTCAGCAAACAACAAACACCTGCACGTCTTGCTTTCTAACATCTACTTTATTGAGTTTAAATAAAATTAGGGCAAATGGCTTTTAATGCACAGTTGGGATTTTTATCAAAGCCTTCTGACCCTGCTGCTTATAGGTCTGTAACTGAATGTCTTTGCTGTAATAGTCTCCCTGAAGACAGAAACAGAGCATAGTCCTTTTCCTCCTACACTTGGTCTATCAGTGCTACAAACCTTGTCACTGCTCCTTTGAGTTCTGACAACAGATGGAGCAACCGTTTTTGTCACCTGACCTTGTCTGTTGCTGCACTGCTCTCTTGTACTCACTGCAGACCATGCACACCCACTCCATTCATAGACATGCAACTAGTTTCATTAAATCTAGAATCTAAATTCTTACTGCATTTTGAGGTTCGTTTCTCAAGTTCTCAGGAAAGGAGAGAATTGTTACCAACCGGTTCAGCAGCCAGACGCTAAAAGAATACCACAGAATCCTCAACTAGCTCGTCAAGAAGAATAAACTATTAGTCTAATCGGAGGATCAAGGCCATATCAGAAAGGCTCATTAATAGCCTTTCAGCTGAATTCAAAGGAACACGATTACTACTGGAGTTTGACAACCTTAAACTGGAATTCTAAATTTACATCAGTTCCATTTTAATTATTCTCGTTTCTCCTTCTTGTTTTATTGTTTCAAACAGAAGTTAATCTGTTTCAGGGCTTGCTTCAATTTGGTCTAACTTGCGAAATCTTAAAACTGCTTGATAAATAACCTGACATCAACATTAACAACCATCACTTTTCTTAAGGTAACATTGATTTAAAACTATAGTTAGGAAGGTAGAAGCATGTTGTAAAAAGCTGACTGCAGGCTCTACCTAAGTAAATAACTTGACTAACCAGCCAATATTAATTTTACTCTGTTAAGAGTAGAAAAGCAAAAATATGTGATATAATGCCCAACAAACATGTTTAACAAAAAAAACAGTAATTTTAATGAAGCATAAAGACATCCAAGTCTACAATCAAAAGGTAATTTGCAAAAATTTATAAGATAACATAATTGTAACCTATATTTCAATATGCTAATATATGAAAGCAAGTAGATCATGCACATTTTTCATCTTGTATGAAAGTCAATAATATCATACAATAAGAATCTTATAGGGCCCCATGCCTAAAGCAGTATGCTAATTAGGATCTAACCGCTCCAATCTTTCTTAGACTAACTTTCCTCAAACAGTACTTTCTAGCCGACAGTGCAGTAAAGCTGATGAGGTCTTTGTTGAAACTCGATTTTATTTTTACGAGACACTTGCATACTTTCCCTTGGGATCTGGCGGAGAGAGGGGGCATGCCTTTAAAGTCAAGCAATCACATGTCAACTCAAGGATTGTCAGAAATTGCAGCATACACACCCGTTAATTCCTCACTCCCTGACCTACACACCCAAATGCCTTTCTGTGGTTTAACAGCTTCTGGCAAAGTAAGGTGACAGCTCTGGAGACAACGACATTCCTCCACATGCACAGACTTTGCTGATAAGGTGCTGACCACCTCTAAAACATCAGATAATAATAAAGGCGAGCCAATGAATGATGGTGGATTCAACATGCCTTACATTTCTATTTATACAACAGAAAACAAACTTAAAGATGCCACTAAATGCAGCAGCATAAGCATCATTTTCCAAGAGACTTTCAGATATGTTGTTTGGATTCAAATTGATTAGATTTCTATCAGATCCCAATAGATAAAAAATACGTGAGACAGAAACAAATGATGAAAAATCTTGCAGAAACTTCACTTGCAAGGTTTTAAAGCACATAAAAGCTGTTTAAAACACCACCAGAAGGATCTCTGAGACAACATTCATCCATTCTGAGTTAATTGCTGTGCTGCCCTGAGTAACAAAAGATACACGCTGTACTACTTTTAATGCCATAACCTGAACATTTAATGCAGCAACTAGTGAACTGCAGTGCAACACTAAGATCTCACCTGAGAGAGTATGTGTAGCCGGTGTTCTCTGGAGCACACTGTGGAGGTGTGTATGTGTGAAGCTGGGAAAAGTCCATGGTCATTCTTCTTTGTTTAGACTGAAAAAGTTATTGTGCAAAGGATAGGACTCCCTTTAGTCACAGATGACATGTCAGGAGTAGAGTAACAAAGAAAAAACTACTTCTAGAATACATTTGCTGCTTTGTTCAGTCTGTCTCTTAGATGTACTTTTCTTAGTTGTAGCCATACTAATCTTAAGTTTGGGAAATGACTCACTACTCCACAATGAAAAAAACAAAATGACACTCCCCAAATCATTTCTGGTTTGAAAACAACTAATAAGTTCTACGCCGTGCAGCCCTGTCAGAAAACCCAGCCCTATCTGACACCTAATGAGTACACGTGCATCCCCATTTCTCTGAAACACAAAAATGCCACTGTAAGAGAGAGTTGGCAGACCTCTTCCTGCATGCTGGCTCTAGTTGATGAGCAGTATGGACACCAGGGAAGCCGTGATGAATGGCCAGCCTCTTCTGCTCTGGTACGGGGAGCGGTGGAGACAGGGCGATCCTATTTCCGTTTGTATTAAGCAGACTAACCATGAGGACAGCCAGTCCCTACAGTGGAGATTTCAGTAATGCTTGGTATTACGAAAGCCCACAAAACGACAGAGGGTGGGGAGGATCCTGAAGCAATGGGCGGGAACCAATGGGCGGGAAGCGATGCGCCTAAGAGCTGAGCTTCTGTGAGTGAAGCCTGCATAATGTGAACAGGCATTACTGCTACACTGACTATTTCTCTATGAAAATTAAGCCATACATACTTTCTGCTTGCTGGTTCTGCTTTACAGAAGCTTTAGAGGACATAGCAGCACGTGGAGTACTGATAAAGACTGCTGTTATTTTGTACATCCTTTTTTTTTTTTCCCAATCAATCATTCTCAACAGGAAAGTAGAAACACTTCCTGTTTAGAGGAAATACCAGTAAATGTCAGTACATAATCATTTGGAAGTTAACTTTAAACAACAGTGCCCTGCAAAAGCATTCATACCCATTTAAACACTGTTGACCAAAACAACAGTGTAACTAATTGCAAAGTAAAACATAAAGCATGAATAGCTTTTACTACTTTACAAATAATTTGGCAAAATACGTCTGGAACGTATTTAGATTACAGACGTCTGGTCTTTTAGAGATTTGTCTCTACCAGTTTTCCACAGTTGGAGATGGAAATATTTTTCAATTTTGACTTGGAAACAGTTAAAAGTTAAGATAAACTTATAGGACAACAATAAACTTTGAACAACAATTTTCTTGGAACACAAAATTAGATTTTGTTCTAAACCTTGAGTGTTCTGTCCTAAACTAATTTATTGTTTTATGTGTTTTGAAGAAAAGAGGGACTCACCCTCAAGGACTTATCTAATTCATACTAGATAAGTATGAATCTAGTATGTCCCTAGATTCATACTAGGGTCCAACCTTTGGTTAGGTAGCTGGTCATGCCTTGGTAGGTTTGCAGTTGGGGCGCATAAAACATTAAAAATTTCTCATATTATACTTAGAGCAATATATTACTGTATGTAATATGGATATCACAAACACTATCACTTTAGATGAGAAAAATTGTGCAATCAGTTAATAGGAAAACAAATCTCCACCAAAATCCTTACACATAATCTTAATCAAATCCACACTAAAGTCCCCAAACCGAAAAGGAGGGATAAAGGGAAACAAATACTCAAAAGCTAAAGGGACTCATTAAATTCAGCTAGGATTAGTTAGTTTCTAGACATACAGAGAAATTCAATGAATCAATTCCAAAATTATCATCATATTCTATTTTGCAGAGCAATGACTATGAGACAGGCTGAACAATAACAGCAAAAAAAAAAAAAAAAAAAAAAAAAGGCACCTCTACAGTTAACAAAGACAGCTTTCCTGCAGATATATTGATATCCAGGTTCACCTCATATCACAGATATTTTGCTGCCTCCTTTACGCAAACCACCTGCGACGAACACTGAAAAAAACATTAGGCCACCGACCATCAAAACAATGACACAGACCAAAAAGAAATTTAAATCCAAACATGTTTACTTTCAGAATAACAGCAGGCTATCGAGTCAAATGACATGTAAGCCTCGTAACATTCTCACGTTGCCCTGCGCTATATTTGGAGCAGGCAGCATTTAGATAACAGCGTCACTCACACTGCGCCGCTCTGTCTTTCTATTTCCCAATGCAAACAGGGCTAACACACTTCAATGGAAATGTGCATCCACATATATTTATATATGACACCATAAACTGAATAGATTCGTGTAGATTCGAAATGAATTAAATAAATAAACAAAGGCCGGATACAGCGTTCGCTATCGAAGCAGTTAGTAAAGGAGAGCAGCAAGGTTTATTTGAAATCGATTCAAATGCACAGCAACAACACAAAACTGTGGCAACAACAGGGTGGTCAACTTGCCCGCGTCAGAATCCATGAGTGTTATTCTTTAAAAGCGTAATCCGAAGGAACGACGCAAAATGCGCCAAGTTCCGCCTGCATCCCGCTGCGGGGATCCTCAGAGGTTCCCAATCGCTGCGGACTAATCGATCCGCTCCGTCACCGCAAAATTTCTTGACAGAAACACTCGGAAGTTTGCAGGTAGCAAGTGTCTGTTAACTGCTACGGCACAACAAGCTGACTTCCAAAATGGCTTCCCGGGCGTTAACAAAGCCAGAAGGATCGCTCCAGAGCTGATCCTCCCACTCCCAGGCCCTCCATTGTCGGGCCGGAGCGCCCAGTTTGAATCTATTGGTGGAAAGCTGCAAAGGCTCGCGCTGCACTGGAGCTGCTACTCTGTGCGGACAGGATTCACACTGAACCCCTGAGGAGCTCAGAGTCAATGCATGACAAGTCTCACTTCCAATGAATCCCATCTATTATCAGTCGCAGGACTTTGTTAGTTATTTATTTAATGCGGTCAATATGCAAGTTGGCATGTGAGTTAATATGGTCACTTCTCTCACTAAAGCAACAACATTGTAGAGGTGAAGCAAAGCTGTTAGAAACATGTGGAAGTTGTCCTTATCATAGTGTATAAATGTAATAGATAATCACACTGTTTTAATATATATTATAGTCATTAGGAAACAAAATCATGATTTACACCCGTCTTCATCTCAAAGTATTATCCTAACTATTCCAGTTACTTCCATGTTAAGCTTCACTTGTGACAAAAGTGCTATTTTAAAGATGGATGTATAGCTAAAGCATAAATTATTCATAATCTGGGCTGCTTTAGATTTAAAATAACTTCAACTCAACCAAGTTTGTTTCTGATGGTAAATAAGGGAAGCAAAGCAAACAAACTCCAGACCCCACCTCAAAAAACATTAAGAAAAAATAAATAAAATCACACCGACCTGATTTGTTTGTTTTTAAACAATAGATTTTCTCCACGGAAAACAAGAAACTTCAATAAAACTCTGTATTACAAGTGAAAAGGAATGAAGTAGAAGAACAAAGCACAGTAACAGGAGTTTGAAGATATGGTGCGACGGCACAATTTTCTTTTCTAAGATGGAGTGAGGAACAGCTAGGAGCAGATCTAATAGCTCTGGAATTACGATGAAGGCAGAAAACTTGTTGTACCAAAGAAACAACTCAAAAGTTAGTTGAGTATGTTAAACTTGTTCCAAAAACACAATCCTCTACAGTAAAAAAGTATTAACTAAAATTACAAACAGACAGCGATGCTCTACATATCAGTTATAATGTGGGAGCAGCAGTATTCATTGTCATTTCCAAAAATGCAATCCATTGTTTCAGATGTTTGTCACAAGCCATTTGCCTCCAGTCATGATAAGATTCTATTCTGATATCGTCTGCTTTTTTCAACACAACAGATAAAGTATCTTTTTAAGCCTGCAGGAACTAACTAAATAAATTAACAGAAAAAACAAAAAGGACAGACATTCACTGTTAGCCAGGAAACACTATTCCTCCCTTTATATTTGTGAATATAAAACCATATGTTGCAACTTGAAAATCTATAAAATTACATCAAAAATAAACACTTTGAATCAGTTAAAATATGTGTTTTCATTTATTTACTTTTTTTTGGTTCATTTAACACTTTCATTTGCAAATGTATTTTTAGATAAATGTTTTGTTTGGCGTGAGTTGGCCCATTCTATTAGCTGGCACTGGGATGTTGTTTCAAAAAAACTAATAAGTGCAAAGGGAATAGCAGGAAGCAGTAAGAATGGAACTTTGTTTAAAGCTTGACCCCCAACGGATTAATAAACCATCAGACAGTTTTCATGTTTGGACAACGGACTTCTTTCAGCTGAGTGCAAAATATGCCCATGGAGCATTTAAAGCTCCATTGTTCTTCTCTGGATGTTTGATTTTTGACAACCAAAGGTAACATGTACTGTGTGAAGCTTAAAAAGCTCAACCTTTATCACTGCAAAGAATGCAATATCAGCACTACAGCAAAATCCAGATCAAAATAATCCCACTGCTAAGAATCTCATTACACCTCTATTTGGCTCTGCAGCACAAATACTTGAAATATAGCACGCATAAATAAGAAGCCTAACAAATAGCCATTTCTTTTATAAGGGATAATCTAGGCTTAGAGTTTTAGAATTACTTGTGTTTAGTAGAGTCACTAAATGACTAAACAATTTCTGTCCTCCAAACTTATTGAATCAATTCTATTCTATTCTATTATTAAGGTTTCGGATGTGAATGACAGCTAATCTTGTTTTGGACAGATTGAAAAAGGGTTTTCATAACTAAGACTCCATCTGCTCAACAGCTAACTTGTTTTTTTGGACTATCTCAGACACTAAAGATAGAATGCAGCTCTTCCCCAAAGAGTAAACATCTGCAGTTGGACTCTTGTTTCTAGTCAACATAATCAATGACACTGATAATAATAATCTGTGGGCTTCAACATTTTTAGCTGCCATTAGACTTTTAGGGATACAAACGAAACTTTTTGCAGGGTATTTACGCATATAGACAGATATACATCTTTCCTTTCTTTTCATTATTAGCCATTTTTCTTATTTTTAATACATTATGCGGTGTATAAGACTTCTGATTCAGAAAAAAATCAAATACAATTCATTCACTCGTTCATTTTGATGGAAATAAAGTGATACAGTTGGCAGCGTATACACTGCCACAAGAGAAAACGCCATGTCTTTACAGGAATTACTGGATTTCAACCTGAGAAATTGAAGAGCTCCTATTAGCATGAAGGTAAATAAGGAAAGACTGGCTCGTTACAGGACTGGTAGTTCTGGAACCAGTTTATCTTTTGCCACCACATAGTCTCATTAACATAATACTGTTGCTTAGCAAACAGCATTCGTTATTAGTATTAGTTCAAATGAGAAAATGGGTTTGTCACCAAACAAAACAACGATACAACCGGTCTAACAGAAATGTGAAGAACTGCAACGTTAGCTTCAACTATTCATGGCAGCTCAGAAAGAAAGTGAGTAATTAGTTAAAAAGAGTAACAGAAATGTGAAAAACTCCAGTTAGCTTCAATTATTCATAACAGCTCAGAATAAAACGAGAGTACAGTTTAAAAAGTATCAGAAATTTGAAGAACAGCAATGTTATCTAAACCATTCATAACACCTAATAAAACACAAGTAATCAGTATTAAAAAAAAGTAACTAAAAACACACAAAAATAGACTACTCACTGCGTTAACTCTGTCTGAGTATTTTTAGGTTGTTTATGAGCTATGTCCTGAGCTCGCTCACAGGCATTGTCTTTTCCGCTAAAAACATTTTTGGTCTAACGTTCGCTTTTCCCGCACACATGGTCACACTTTCCGTTCGGACGCGTACGTCACGCAGTCAGTCCATATATGGTAAAAATGCCCAAATATGTTCTGACGCCTCAAAAACAAAAAACAAATAAATAAATACAATGTACAACAGTGCCACCTAGTGACCACTCTTGAAAACAGCAAGGGACTTTTTTCTGATGGAACAGTTTAGTTGAACTAATTAAAACAAAGTTTCAGAAATTCTGTTATTATTATTATTATACTAATATTATGCTATTAATAAATATTTTTTAAAAATTATTGATAATCAAAATAAACTATTTTGTCAGGTATGGTACTTTAAGGAAGTTTTTTTACCAAGTAAAAGGTAAAAATGTAAAATATAAATTTTATTGATAGCTTGATAGTTTAAATTTAGAAGTGTTAATTGCTGGTAAAAGGATTCTTTCACAGAAACTCATCTGGTGTTCCATTCAGCACCTACTCAAACCCGGGGCTGTTTTTCAAGCATTCAGACAAAACCTGAAAAACTGGACAGTGCAGTTGGCATTTGTCAGTGGTTGTGACGTCAACTCATTGTCGCTGAGATCACATGACCAGACTGTGCAAAAGCTAAAAAGCTCGTTCTCAGAGTAAACTTCTGTTTCTATGCTTTTAGCTGGAACATAATGTACACATTAAAGACCATGAAAACAATCATTTTTCTTACGTGTATGGGATACTATCTTCCTGTGCAATCTCATGCCACAGATCGCTGTAAGTAAAAAAAAAAATTAAAAAAAATTACTGTTTTTAGCTTTGAAAGAATTTGTTGTTTGCATGTCTCGGTGTAAGCTTAATTTAATCTCCAGTCTGTTGTTTGTTTGTTTTTTATTTATCAGACTCTTACTGCGAAAGCTGCCTAACAGCAGCACGAGGTATGCAGGACTAAACTTGCCTCACAACTTGTAAATGATTTATTTATTATATCTGGGAGGCACATGTTTGTGGTATGACTTTTTATTTTCTTTAAGGCATGGGAAGCAAATAATTTATGCTCAATGCTTTCCAGAGATTGAGAAAGGAATAAAAGAAGCCCCAGCTGGGAGCAGACACAGGACGATAGACAAGCTCCTCAGTTGGCGCCTGTGTGAGAAACTTCTGACTTCCAACCATGAGCAAGTCTCTAAAGACACAATGAAATCAGCCTGCATGCACTTGTTGGGTAAAACTGTCACAGAAAAAAACAAATTCACAATATTAATGTGTGTTTCAAAGCCTAATTTATTACTTATTTTTTATTCTTAGATTCTCACCGTAACCAATTCCAGGCTGCTTTAGTGAAGGAAGAGCCAAAGAATTTGGACATGGTGTTGTGTTATGAGCTGTCCCGTGCATGTATTGGGGTCAAGCGCCGGACCTTTCAAGTAAGATTTTGATATATTGTTCAAACTTATGTTGTGAACAAATTACTTTGTTCTGTCATTATTTATTTTCATTGTTTTGTCTTTGTGGCAGGATTCGAAAGCCACCTTCACAGATGATGAAATTGCTGCTATGCTTCGAGACAACCAGGAAAATGTACGCATTTCTCAGCCAATATATGCACCTTCTCCTGAACAGAGAAGAAATGAGTTGTGAAGCTGAAACATAATTTTGTTTTTACTGTGTATTGTATTTTGCATCTTTTGGGGTGTCAACATAAAAAAGAAGTCACATAAAATATTCAGCTTAATATTTGTTGCATTTTGTTTGTCCTTTAGTGAATGTCTTTGTGCCATGTTGCACATAATGGAAAGAGGTTCTCTGTATCGTGCAACATAACAAGAAGAACATCTAAAATATTTAGGAGGAGACTATGAAAATATCCTTTTCACCTTTCTTATGGGTCAAAGAAAACTTTTTTCTCTTGCTTTCATAAAAAGTTAATTGTGCATCCAGTGCTTTTGCATGACTTGCAAAAATGTTGAATTATTTATTTTTTAAAAACACAACATTGTTTTTCAATAGCACAGAAAGCACAGTAGACCTTACAGCACCCTCCACACTAATGGGCACCTAACGTGTATAAATAAAACATTTAGAGAGATTGAAATTGTTTTTATGCTTTGTACAAAATTCCCAAGGCTATAATTTTCTAAACTAGTTTAATAAATGTACACAACATATTTACTTTTAAGCTGTATATGTAACATAGTTAGGCCACATATATAACTTCTGATTTCTTTGGGATGAAAATATGACAAAACATCAGCAAATTTTCTCTTTTTCTCACTTTTTACAACAGTGGTGACAAGAGAACATGCATTTAAACAAAGAGAAAATCCCTGGAAAAAAGAACACCAACAGCGCCTCTCAAAAATGCACACTTCTTATAAAATGACAAGTTTTTGTGATGTAAAAAGGAGACAATTATGAATCATTTTTTAAAACAATTTCGACAAATAATGTGATATTTGTTCTCCTTATTTAAATGAAAAATGATTAAATCTGTTCAAGGCTTTCATTCTCCCTTACATAAGGTTTTACTACTTCCTGTTACACTAAAACAGAAATGTTATGATGTAGGTAATGCATGTATTAACATAATAAGAAATATGTTTAGCAACGACTAAACGAGGACTGTTCGGCGCGTGCTCCCGTTGCTAGGAGGCGCTGTTGGAGCCCGGAAGGGTTGGAAGCGAACATGACCGTGATGATGGTCAAACCGTGATTAGGAGCACAGACGCTAAACCATGCTGCTAAAACCTCCCATATTTAGCATCTCAGCGAGATTATTCTGCATGTAAGACTGCCCGGCGGGGCAAAACGACAGAAGATAGTCGACTGTTTCCCGTCTAAACTGCAGGTATGGTTACTCCCTGTTTATCTGCTGTCATTCTGTGTGGCACATCTGGATTAAAAGGTCTCTAACGCTCCAGAAGCTGCCGCTGGTGATGTTTGAATTACAGTGAACAAATTCGGTTAAGCATGCTCTATAATAGCGCGGGACAAAAAGGAAACCGTCCCCGCCCATGCTGTGCTGTGATGGGCTGCATGAATCTGTGTGGTAGTCAGAGGTTACAGCTTTATAAAGACATTGTCTTTCATTTAAACGTAGTACCTACAAAGGTATTATTACGAATATGTTCCATAAAATATATGTATATTTGTGCCAATTGTATTACGCCGTAAATCTGCATGGACTACTCTGTTCTCACAATTACTGACAGATATTCCAGAAATACATTGTATTGATTTGACACACAATCCCATCTGCATTTTTCACAAGCACCGGAAAAGGAAACGAATCATCAGCTAAGTCCTTCAGAAAAGAATGGCAGGAATGTGATGAGACAACATGAGGTCAAACAGAGCTTCATTGTTATAGGGGACTTCTACTCTCCTGATTATATAGGGTCATATAGTGCCTTTAAAAATGTTGACACCCCCTTTTCACAAAAATGTATATATTTATTTGAGACTTTATCTGGCAGACCAGCACAAAGTGGTGCTTAACTGAAATGTGGAGTGGGAGAGGATACCTGGTCTTCATATGGTTTTGCAAATAAAAAATTGGAAAATTTTGGTGTGTGTTTGTGTTGGTTTTGACTGGCCCATTGCCACCCATGAATATGCTTTGATCTAAATAATTTCAGTGTTGAATTGGCTGTATCTTTATCTTATCAGAGATGTAAAAACATCTGTCTTCCCAACAACTCTGACCAGCTTTCCTGTGGGTGGTAAAGGAAAGCATTTCCACAGCATGATGCTGCCACCACTGTGTTTTTCTGTTACAATAATGTGTTCAGTGTGATGTGCCGATCTCCACCACACATAGTGTTTGGCATGCTAGAGATAATGATACAGTCTCATTTGACCAATGTATCTTCTTGTTTATTGTGTTAATATGACTTGTGAGAATGTGGAAGTTGACTTCTTTAACTGTTTTGTTGCTTGGACAACTAATAGACCAGGTGGGAAAATTTGTTGTTGAATTGTTCTACCTGAGCTGTGGATCTCTGGAGAGCCTACAGTTACCTTGGGCTTATTGGATGCTTCTTTAATAAATGCTTCTTCTTCTTCTGTCAATTTAGTTTTAAGTAGGTCTGCAGTAGGTTTACCTTTTCTTGTTTCAAGTTATGCTTGTTTTAAAATATAATTCTTCCTTAAACCTCTCAAAAACCCTTTCTCTGGCCTCCATGACACTAAATACAAATGCAGATTTTTATTTGTCCAAAACCTTGGAAACGATATATCTTCCTCTTTCCAGTTATGCACTACTTCATGTTGGCCTATTGCATAAGATCCAAGCAGAATATGCTGACTTTTGAAGTTGTGTGTGGCAAATATGTGAAAATAGTACTTTATAGTCAAACTAAGTCTACAGTAAACCAAAGGGTTCACAAACTTTTTTGTAATTCCAAGTCTTTATTTGATTTGATTTAAACAGCTGGGTGACAAGGCTACATGGTGTGTATTTCCTGCCCAGAGAGTGGATGTATGGTCGTCCAGAGATGGAGAGCTATGAGGAGTTCTGTATGCGGAGTTTCGCCATGCTGCAGGAGGGGAAACTCAAGAAGAAGACATGTGAGCCGCTTTGTTCCCTGAAAACATGCTCTGTCATCCGCTTTCATGGGAGACCTATACTTTTGCCTTTGGTAAGAAAGCCTGAGTTGTGAAATAATGAGCTTTTTTATTAGTCCAAAACAGAACCCATATCTAATAATTCGATATGTAACCAATGTTTGTGAGTTCCAGTTCCCATGAGAAGTTTATCTTATGCTTTATATACATGAATATCATATTTATTTGTGGCTTTTATTAATTTGTTTGACTACTTGTTTTCAGGATGGAATGATCAACACAACTTCAATAAATTTTAGAAAATGAAGAATCTTTTTTATTTCATTTCAAATTTTTATAGAATAGAACAGCAATATCCTTTTTTTTCCTCAGTGGGGAAATTCAAGTGTAACAGCAGCTAAGAGAGAGTCAGAATGGAAGCATAAATCTTCACACAGATAAGAACAAAAATAAGACATTTTATCATAAGGGCAAAATAACAACAAAAGAAAAATAAACCTGTAAAGTGATTAAGAATAGATTAAATGCTCCTCCTTGCTCTTGCTATTGTTGCAAATATGTATTTTATTGAGAAATGTAATACAGTAAGGTGTGTAAAAATATACTCAAGCATTTCTTTGTAAGACCTTGAAAATCTAACATTTCTGTAAAACATGGTAATTCATCACTTCAAAGGTTATTTTGGCTCATTGTTTGGCTTCCCTTAATAGAGAAAGCATGAGTCCAGTTTGTAGCTTTAAAAACAACATTCCATTTAAGGCACTCCACTATTTGAATCTGTGATTTTCTTTCTAAAAGAAGTCAGGAGTTCTCACGTAAGAAGAGTCTAATTACATCAGCAGTTGGCACAGAAAATAGAGAAAAGGTAATCGATGAGGAGCTGAATCAGGGCTGATTGAAAAACCCATTTGTTCCTCACTGCTGACAAAAAGTGTTCAGGAATCATCCCATTTCAGAAACTCTTCCACTGGATCTCACAGAAAGACTTTTAACTCAAAAAATGTTTTAAACACATTTGGGTAAGGACTTTAGCTAATCCTTAATCTGTGTGGACACCATCAGAGTTTGTGAATCATCTTAAAAGAAGATTAAAAAAAATTACTTTCTCTTTCAGCTGCTTGCAGAGCAACACACAGAGATGCATGGCTACAGACAGAGGGCAATCCAGCTGGAGCAGAACAGAGAGAACCTGCAGAGAAACAAGCTTATGGCCCGAGTTCAAGTCATTCTGGACCAAGTACAGGTCAGTTTATAATGCATGTTCCTAGACACATAACTACAAGTTGATATGAAGAAAATATTTCACTGGCAAAATAAAGTTTCCAATGTAAACAAATTAGTCAAACACAATCTGAAAATTAAAGTCATAAATGTTCATGACAGCGAGAAAAGAAAACGAGGAATGTTTTCCTCCATCTAAAGATTTTACATTCATGCCTCAAGTGTAAAAATAGGTGCATCTGTGCCAGGATGTGGCACAAAAACTAAATTACACATTGCCCTAAAATCTCTGGTGACATTTTCAGAGTTAAATACAGAGTGTCTGATTTAAAATCTGCTCCAGAGAGCTGAGATATTTTTATGTGATTAAAGCCATGTTTTGTCAACTCATTTTGTAAAGAAATGTTGCTCTCTTGCTAATCTGACAAACTGGGACAAACATATAACATGGGGGATGATTGACAGATTGTTCAAAAACAGGTGGATTGATGATACATTTTGGATGCATTTAAAGAAACAAGGAATATGAATTAGAAAAAACTCCATAATAAATTTATTGACATTTTATTGTTGTTTGATTATTCTAGCCTAAAAAATGATTAGTACAACCAGACCAATAAAGACTCAAAGTTGAAGACATTCAAGCTTGTTCTGAATGCATTTAAACTTTTAACAAGTAAAAATGCAATAATAGTTGCATTCATTTTATTTCTGAAGCCGAAGGTTGGAGCCGGAATTGACTTCACACCCGTATTCAGTGGAACTTATTTCAATGTCAGAAAAAAGTGGGATTTATCATTTGTTTTGGTCCCAACTACTGTTAGCAGTGCCAGCCGATGTTCACAAATAGAGATTGTACAGCTTTATGGGCCACTGGTTTATTCAGAAACAAACTATCAGAAGTGCAAAGAGCTTCAATCAGCAGTTTTCATAACATTCTTTATGTGTGGACCCAAAACTCTGGGCTGCTTGATCATTTCTGACTTTCCCCATCTGGATCCTCTCTTCTTGTAATTCAAATGAGAACTTCAAAAATCAGATATTTTGTACAAGGTGAATGCACCGTAATAGCTTAGTGCTTAAAGCAATGTTTGTATATAGTATTCCATCTACTTGAAAAGCTTTTTGTCTGTGTATCTTCTCTTCAGGTGCAAGACGTGCCACATGAGAAAAACATAAAGCCCCCAGTTTGTAAATCTGCGACTGTCAGCGGCTACACTTTGGTCACTGACGCACCTGGGCTTCCCAAAGTTCCTGAGTTTTGGTCAAACGTAGTAGAGTCACCTTCTCATTCTAGCTCTGAGACTCCCATTGTTAATGGATATAAAGAAGAGAAGGACTTAAAGGTCGAGAATGAAGAGAGAAGTGAAGAGGAAGAGGAAGATGATGAGGACATAAGCTTGGACAGCCTCCTTAAGAGATCAAGGGAGTACGTGCAACGGGAGCAGAATCAGCAGAGATCATCAGAGATGGTTGACCCGATCAGCAAGGCTCCCCTAGAAGAGAGTGTTTCTCTTAAACAGCAGCAGAGGTGTAGCCCCATCAGGGACTCAGGTGTTGAGTTTGGATTCAGTCTGCACCACAGCCCAGTTGGCCCATCTCCAATGCAGCAGCAGCCTCTGTATGACCCCAGTCCCCAAAAGTCTGTCCCCCTCTCACCTGTCAATCCAGAGCGATATGCTCACCTCCCTAGTCCAGAGTCCAGCGTTAGCCCCCGTCCTTGTAGACGCAAGCCAAGGCCAGTTTCTACAGGGAACATCCACATCTCGTTTCCTATTGACCCTGCAGACCTAATCGCTCGAAGCCCGGGGAGAGTAGAGGAAGGCGCTGGACGGGTGGACTGGTCAGAGGCTCTCTCGGCTGGTTCCATCTGCAACTGGGGCGTAGAGAGGAGGGATAGCAACCGTCGGTCCAGTCACGGTGGTACCAGTCCAGTGCAAGAGAACAGCCCTGTGAGTGCCTCTGTTCCCAGCGCCATGACACACCACGATCATCTGTCTTTAGGATTTCGCCGGCGCTGCCATACATTGGACAGCCAGCTAAATACCTTCCAGTCTGGAGCTGAGCAGGTTGACCGGAGCCAGGAAAGGCTCCCTCGCTTCATGGCAGGTGTTACATGGCTTGCTCCAAGTAGGCGCATCCCTGTTGCCCCTTTGAACCAATCATACACGGTAGAAAGCCCTTCTACGTGTCTGCTGAGGCCCCGTGGGAGTCCAGATGAGTCCCCAGTGCTAAACAACAGCAAGAAAACACCAGTTGTCCTGAAAAATACTACTGAGTTACAAGCCAAGTCAGGTGAGTTTATTTATTGGATATTTTATTTCTGAATAGTTTTTTCCTACTCGGGTATAACCTTTCCTCTAAGTGCAATTCTTCCTTTTATTCTAAAGTGGAGTTAGAGGAGTTTGCTTGTATTTATGTTTGGAAACAAATAGAGGAGAGGCAGTGGCGAGCCCAGGCTCTGGAAGATATGCAAAGGCGTTTAGAGGAGGAACATGCCCTGCAGATGTCCATCCTCCTAGCTGAGCAGGAAAAGGAGCAACAGCTCCTCCATCTGGTGAGAACCAAGTGTCACAGAAGTACTTTTAGTAATGCAGTGATCTTTTTATCTTTTATTATGTCTCTCAAGATGCAGAGTCTAAATAAGCTAGACTCTGATAGAAAAATTATTTTTTTTCAGTAATTTAATTTGAAACATATAACACTGATTCATCTGACTGATTCATATTTCAAACATTTATTTCTCTTCATTTTAGACACCATGGTTTACCTCTAGTAGGAAACAAAAATTATCTTTCTCTAAACCTTGCAATATTACTTAATGCTAAAAAGAAGTAATTTGTAATGAAGAAATTACATTTTATGCCGCATTTAGTTATGGGTGATGTGAGAGTTGTACAGCAGACACTCATTGACACCGTCAACAAAACATCATGAGCAAAGAAGCTGGTTGTGTTAAGTGCTGTATTCAAGCATATTAAGGAAAGGTTAAGTGTGTGGTTCGCATGCACTGCTGCTGATTTCTGGACTGTGGAGCCAAAAATAAGCCAAAACCATTAGAACTAATAGAAAAATAAATTTGAAATATGTCACTCTGTGAGTAATGAATATATAATATATGAGTTTCACTTTTCACTATTACTGAATCTATACCAATATATTTAATTAGTTGAGATTCAACTATTTGAGATAGCTATAAAATGTTTAATTTTGTCAGAACACAAAGGAAACTAGTTCAGATTGTATTTTTTAAGTCATAACCTGTGCATGTAGAGTTCACTGTGTTGCCTGTGTCTTATTCAATGCAGAAAACTTTCATTTTTTTCTCTGATATTCAGGAACTCGAGGAGACAGAGAGAAGACTGAAGAAGCACGAGTGTGAGAGGCCAAGAAGTGGGGACACGTTTGACTGGAGCCATAGGTCTGTGAGTGGCAGCTGTCCCATTATGAGCCCCTCCTGTCCTGGACTGAGCCCCATTCACACATCAGAGCGACCGTCTGGGCTCACTTTAGGTACCAGTTCATTCATGGTCTTGTTATTTTAAAACATTCTGCTGCAGATAATAGTTTTAAGCTATATTTTTTCCTTAAAAGTACATTGTTTGGTGTTCTTCCAGGTTTTCCCAGTGCGGTTCCTGCTAGTGTAATGACTCCCCCTGTCCAGCCTGCTGCTTATCTGTGGGGCTCTTCACGGACAGCAAACAAATCTCGAGCGAGGCTAAGTCTGGTCAGCATAAACATGCTTCCTCCACACTGAATGAGTGCAACGTAGTATTTCAAGATGCTGACATGGGCATGTTATGCTCTATAAGTTCAGTCATGCCCAGTTATATTTGCTTAAACTAAATGAAAAATCTAGAAAATGGAAAATGATGTGACTTTTCAATGAAAATATTGTAGGAACCCTGACCCCTGTTTTATTTTTGATGCATTTGTACCAGTTAACTCAAAATTATCAGGTTGGGATCAAAATTGATGAAACCACAACTGTCCGAAGTGACTTAGCGTAAAGTGAACAAAAATAACTTCTCTTTAAAATTTCCATTGCTGTTAATGCACTATTTGTATCTCCCCATATGCAATTCAGTTAATTTTACAGATCAGTCACATCTTTGGCATTGAGAACATAGCTGGTTTTGTCCATCGTCTATGTTCTGCTGGATATTTTTGGTTTAATTTGATTTGAAAACAGCATGTTTTTAGTGGAACTTGTCCATCTTTCTGATTCCCCCTCTCTGTGTAAACTCATTTGGTTTGCAGGTTGTAACAGCAGAGCATCAGAAGGCTTTTTGTCAAATTGGTGCCATGATTCGTGGCTTCCTCATACGCAGGCTGCTCAAAACAGAGAAGCTGAAACACCTGTGCCAAACCGTTATGGTAAGATCACATCCAGACAAAAAAGGACTTCACAAATAAAAACATTAAAACTATTTGGAAGATTAACTAGGCAAAAAAATACTTTTATAAATTTCTACCTTAGGATACGCAAGAATTCATTCAATCATTTGAAACTGAAGCTGCACAGAAGAGAGGACCCTACACAGCACAAGATCTCTCCCTGCAGGAGAGAGTCAGAGCCCAGGTATGGCTATATTACTGTTTACAGCCAGCAGAGGTCCCCCTTGCCTTTGGTGTTTATATTTGCACATTTGTCCTTCAGCTACGTGCAGCCCTGTATGACATCCATGAGATCTTCTTTGAAATACCTTTGAGGGACCGACTGGCCCTTCTGCAGCAGGACAGGGAGCTGCGTGCAGAGAGGAAGCTTCGAGATCTGGTAATCTGAAAATACTGGCCAAGTATCACATAGAAAAATAAAGCAGAGGAAGATATTATTTAGGGAGAATATTTTCTGATTTCGCTCTAGCTCTGCATTTTATTACATTTCATTCTAAATCTGCATCTCCCCTGCAGGAGAAAACCAAGACCCCCAAAGACAGAGTGTCTCTCTCTGCTGCTACACAGAGATCTCTGGACAGGAAGAAGAAGTAAGGAAAAACACACATTCATTTATTCCTTACGGATAAATAGAAAGTTACTTACATTCATCAGTAGAGTGTCTCGTGGGATTTTCCTCCCAACATTCCATACTGATATCAGGTAATTCAGATGATTAGCTCTGTTTTTGTTCTTTACGTTTGGTCATTGTTCAGGGTCAGCAAATCGCCAGCAGTGGCCAGGAAGGCGCAGCATAAGCCAAAAAGCCCAACCACTAAAAGGTTACTGATATTTATTTCCTTTTACACTTTCTTTGACATCATGTTCTTAGTGTTTGTACAGTTTAATCTTAAAAGTTGTTCTTTTTCAGATTTTCTTGAGATTTCTGTTTTGCTTATTTTCCAGAGTTCAGAAGCCGAGTCAGGGCCAGACTTCCTCTACGCCAGGCCAGCTTAACCGCCAGGGGTGACTTTTCTGCCTTTTATGTTTTC
Organism: Alfaro cultratus; assembly: GCA_903066825.1. Lineage (NCBI taxonomy): Eukaryota > Metazoa > Chordata > Actinopteri > Cyprinodontiformes > Poeciliidae > Alfaro > Alfaro cultratus. The sequence continues at coordinate 22,394 of CAEFZX010001311.1, read as the reverse complement.
TTGTTTTAAACCTGTAAAGTGCTTTAAATCACTCCCAATCACATAAACAAATGTTTAATTTTATTATTTACTTTTTTGCATTATAAATGTATTGATTGATTAGTTTATTGCTGTTACTGAGATTAGTTTAATCCATTCAAAGTTGACTCAGTATATCTCTTTGAACCTAAATCAGAGTTCTTTATGTATTTAATTGTTAGTTTGCGTACTTATTTTTGTTTACACATCTTTTCTGAGGTAGTTCTTAAGGTTTGTCCAGTATTACTCCAGAAATACACTTATAGACGGAGACTTCAAGAGTCTTGTATCCATTGAACAGTAATGTTCAAGTCTGGCTGAATGTTTAGAGTTGTCCTTTTCTCTGTCTGCTCAAAGGACTAGATTGAACCTTGACTTGTAAATAAATTACAAAAATAGAAATCTTTTTAAGTGAGCATTTGATATAGTAAAATGCTCACTATTTTATAATAAAGGCATTATAGTAAATGCTTTTACCATAAGGACTGACGGTGTCCGTTTGTCCCCAGGAGCTGGTACAGAAAGACTCCAGAAGAGAGAGTGAGGCGCTTGGACACCATGAAGAAGCAGCACTCTTTGGGTTAACAAACACATTAATGCCTGATGATCTACTAACTTGAATTTTTAAGATGTTTTATGAGACATCCTGTACAAGTGAAGCCACTACTGTCAGTGCTGCTAAATTTCACTCCCATCTGTGTTCACCATCTCACTGTAATGCCCACTTGTAATACAATCTTATTGTTCAAATTTGTTGTTAACTGCTGAAGCTGTCTTTTTTTTTTCCAACAAATGATTGTATAACAAGAATGTAATGTATGTTGAGGAATTTTATAAACAGGTTAGTATTTAAGATAGAGAAAGGCAGCTGCTCAATGGCTGAAAGTTAGACCGAGCCAAAACACATTAAGTTAGAAATCTGTGCCTGAGAACTACAACTTGCTGCCAGCATGTTTATTCTCTATTATCTCCTGTGATCATAAACACTAAGTGCTCGTGGTAAGATTTTTTTTCTACAAATATCAGTTTCATGATAAAATACTTATCTTAAGAGTCATAGTACACAGAGCCTTGCAAATTCATTCATACCTTGACTTTACAAATATTCACCTTATAGCCACAGACTGAAATGTTTGTATTGGGATTTTACATGGTAGGCTAACAAAAACTGGTGCATAATTGTGAGATTACAAAACCATTTAGTGGTTTTAAATCTTTTTGAAAGCATCTCCAGTCTCTCATCAATTTTGACCAGGTCTTCCACCCCTGCCAAAGAAAACATTCCCACAGCATAGTCTAGTTATTCATTAGTCTTGTTGTTTTTTGTTTTGTTTTCTTTTGCAAAGGCCAACGAATTGTAAAAGTCCAGTTAACATTTGACTAGAGCAACTACTCCCACATCTTTGCTGTGTTCCCTACTTGTCTTACGTAATCCCATGTTTTTTTTTTAATAGTGGATTTCTTTTGGCCTCTCCAGTTTTTGTGGAGTTCACAACTAATAGTTGTCCTGTAAGTGTACTCCTCCAGCTGAGCTGTGGATCTGTGCAGCTCTTCCAGAGTTACTATGAGCCTCCTGGGTTCTTTTAGTATTGCTCTCCTTGCCTGGCCTGCAGTTTTATCACACTCCTTTCATTTTTAGATGATGGATTGAACAATTCTCCATGAAATAGAGATAATGCTAAGATAATGTTCTTCAGATAATGTTCCTCCATTGTTCTTTAACAAACATCTAAGGCCTTCACAGAACAGCTGGATTTCTACCAAGATTAAACTAAACACAGGTTGACTTGTTCTCACTTTATGTGAATTCCAAATGCAGTTTGTTGCAGGGAATTTTATTTTGGTCTTGGAGTGAAGAGTGCAATACAATTTCACATTGTGCTATGTAAATATTTTTAATTTAATTAATGCAGAAAAACATGTAATGGTGTAGGTGAAATGAAAGAAAAGAAAAAATGGGGAACTTGGATATTTGGCCAGGGTTCAACCTGACTTTAGAAGAAAGGAGAAGATGTCTTAGTTATGTGGGCATACAAGTATTATTGGATGAGAATGGTGCAAGGATGTAAGTATAGAACGAGAAGATTTTACACGTCATCTTTTTCCCAAAATGTAACTATTTTATAAGTCTATTTACAGTAAATGTTGAACACTGTATTTCGTGTTTCTTTCACTCAATAATTTTGCACTACTTTGTGTTCGTCACATAAAATCTCAGTAAAATACCAAAATGAGTGTTTTCCTCGTGTGAAAGTGTGACATGAATAATTTTGCAAGGCACTGTCCACGTGTGTTTAATTAAAGGATTTGTTGAAGGGCTTTGAGTAACTTTCTGTGTTTTCTGAGCTAATAGTGCTGAGTACTCTGAGACATTTCTGTGTCTTTCACTGCTTATCTCAAAGTCTACACTGCTGTGGTATTTTATTGTAATTTCACATGAAAATGCACAATAAAAGCTTTTTTTTTCTCCGAAAATGACTCAGAAAGAGATTAGTTGAGACTAAGGATTTTTAGTTGAGACTTAAAAAGTTAAGGTAAACATAACTTTTTGTAATCATACGACTGCAGCTTACCAAATTTGAATATTGTAAAAAAGTTCAATATTTGTTTTCACTCATTTGGCTGTGTTGACCGCAGACTTCAGAAAACACAATGAATTAACGCCAGCAGATAATGTGGCTTCCCAAATCATCACTGACTGTGGAAATTTCACACTTGACTTTAAGAAACACATTCAGTGCCTCTTCACTCTGCCTCTCTATGGGACCTTGATTTCAAAATAAAATGTTAATTACTTTCAGTTGTTTTTCTCTTTGGGCCAGATAAGATTGTTCTGAAGGGCTAGACACAAGATATGACATTTGAAGCATATGTGTAGATTAGTCTGCGCATAATGCCGCTTGATGATATGACTGCAGGCTCAGTCCACTCTTCATCAAGCTTTCTCAAACTTGAATAGATTTTGCTTCTCATTCCTTTAATAATGCAGTTACTTTTATTCCACCTTTTCCTAACAGTTTTTCCTTCCACTCAACCTTTGTGGCTGCAGGACAATGTAGGATTATCCAGAGTGTATCTTAACAGCTGGAGATGTTAACAAAGATCCATCCTTTTCTTTCAAACACTTAGTTGGTACCTGCAGTGAAAGTGATATATCATTTTTTCAATAATTAAATTGAAAAGAGAAAAACACAATGGTCATACATAACTTTATTTGTTCATATGTATTTCGGATCTCTGTCGTAGAAAGTATAACAGCAATCATAGTTATGAATTTCCCAGTGAATAAAACAGAAAATTAGAGTTAAAAAAATCATCTGACATGTTCGTGTACATTTATCTGATTATCTTATTCAATTTTACTACAGGAAACCAAATCACACACATGCATTAGGATTACAATTAAACAGCTAAAAAAAATTGAATAATTAAAAGTTTAGTCATCTTCAGAAGCCAGAAATAATCATAACTTTGTTATATTTCTTTACATTTTTCATGTAAGCTTTAACAAAAGAGAAAAAAAGTAATGCAAACATTTGTAAAAAATAAGGAGTTAAAAAGTGTAATAAACATGCTAAAAATGAATAACATTTTGTCATGTATAAAATATCAAAGAAAACTATTAAAAATGGAAATGTATTCTATATATTTTCCCCGCAATTAGTCCTGTAGTACAAAGAAAATACATTTTGATTTGATTTTAATTTCATATGTAATGCAATTATTTCTAAAATTATCAAAGAATAAAGAAGTGTAATCAACCTATATTAAACATTCATAACATTTTTCCACATATAAAATATCAAAGAAAAGAATTAAAAAATGAAAATGTCTTCTATAACTTTTTTCTGTAATTCTTCCTACAGAACTAAATAAAGACACTTTGACCTGATTTCAATTTCACTTTCTAAGTTTTTTCATATTCAGGCTCTAATAAACAAAATGAAAAGTGTTGCAAATACCCCTATAAGAGAACATTTGTTTTGAAAGAAGTGGCAAAGAAAATTACATAATATATATATTTTTTCATAATCCTACAGTTTTTCATCCTGAAGGGCTGCAAATGCAGCATGTTATGATGGTGAATCCCTCCAATGAGAACAGCTGTTGAATTAAAATCCACAATTAGAGCTGAAAGTTTTTGTTGCATCATTCAGAAAGAGTGCAATTTATAGATTATGTCCTTTACCTCAAATATGTCCCATATTTTAGCAGCTTTTCAACTTCTCACATAGTTTTTGAACCGTCTCGAGCTCTGCTGAAACGTCTAAGAAAACACTTTTAATTAGCGTTTTCTGTGAAATAGATTAAATATATTTTTTAAGAGCTGACATTTTACCTGGAAATGAGAGAGCATCAGTCTTCAGGGACACCTCAATCGATTCCCTCATGGTATCCTCTAGTTTTTTCAGGACATCCATCTGATTTAGAGTTATACCTTTTATCACTTGGTTCAGTCAAAAGTTAATTTCAAGATTAAATGGCATGTGATTATTGTCAAAATGCCTGAAACGTGTTTTTATTCACACCATAGTGGAAAAGTATTTTTAATAAGGGATCACATTTTAGCCATATGTTCTCTCACATATCAAGAATCTCTCCACTGATCTACAGATTGCACATGCATAGGATAATTCCTCAAGACACTTTAGAAAGAGAGAGGAAACAGAAACAAAAAAAGGCATGTAGTTTTTCACACTTTATATGGATCAGTAAATGGGTATAATAACAGAGTGGAGAGTTCTGAGAGGGAATGTAATTTATATTTCACTGTTAACATGTTAAAAGTAACAAACCATCAAGTTGTGCAGGTGGTTCATCATGGCGTCTTTAGCAGCTTCAAACATGGTGTTCTTTGATCCATCTACGTGATTCTCTATAGTGACCCTCATGTTCTGCAGTGAACCAGTTCCTGTAAATGCTGCTGCTTCTGGAAAACACAATAAGGATGTTTTATGTACTAATAAATAATACCTAAGCATAGATGTAAAATATTGTAATAACTTGATCATTTTTTTACTTTTATAGCAGTCTTGCATTGTTTCCTCAATGGTTTGTATTAGACTCCTGTAGACTATTTTTTTGCTCTTACGGATACTTTTGTTCAGACTTGTCTTCAGACGTTCTTCCTAAAAGAAAAATTTTAAATGGATAGTAATTCAAAAGATAATTTAAGTAACACCATTTTACTACAATGTTAAAGTATTCTGCTATTGTCAGAAATAACACTTGTATGTGTGTTTACTTATTAATTTTTTTAAATCTCAGTTTTAGCCAGAATAAAAGCCTTTCATTATTATACGTGTTTCTAACAACTTATGTTTCTCATTTATTACCTCTGACTTGAGAGATACCAGCTGCAGTTCCACATCTTTGTACTTCTCTTTTAGTTCTTCAGTGACAAGTGAAAAACTATAGATCGCTCCTTTGAATGGGCCACATTTTCCGTCATTTCTGCAACATAAAACATACTGAATATTGTCAATAATATCAAAATGTGAAAGTCATTCATGCTTTCATGAATGATTTGGGGCACTACATAGATTTTAGAAATATAATGTGGTGTATTAAAGGTGTTTTAAATATTTTAAAGATGTAATTGGAAACAGGAACTTCAGTGACTTTTATTTGTGATTAGTGTTGCAGTTAGATATTTGGAGAAGACTATGTTCTCATAAAGGTCTTACGGAAAAGTGGTTCTGAATTCCTCATCAATGCTTTCAGCCAGAGGGGAAGTCAAGTTTGTGTTGATGTTCATTTCTCTTCCTTTCTTTGGTTGGTGGACTCCTCCATTTTCTACTGCTTTTTTCAGTTGCTTATGAAATCCCCGACCATCCCTTTTCTGGGGGAATGAAAAAAAAGAGAGAGAAATTAATAAAATTTAATAACATAAGTGAAAAAATATGCTACATTACAAAGATGTACTTCCTTATCAGCACACATACATGGGGATAGAGGGTGGACTTCAAAATCTTTCCATATGAGTTTTTGCATCTCTCAACTCCCTCTTGAAGGTGTTCTTCAAAACCTTTGAAAATCTTCGTCATTTCATTTCCGATTGACTCAATTTGGAGGGTTAGATTTTTCTCAAGAGCTTCAAACACTTCCTTAATTCTGTCATCCTAGGAAAACAATGTTGTTTAGGACATTTTCAGACTTTCCAAATCTATTTTAATTTAGTACCCCTGAAAAACATATCCATAACATGGACATTATGATTAATTAAATTATGTTTATTTGTGCTGTATTACAATTTTCTTAAAGCAAGTAAAACAGGTAAATACACTAAAAAACATTTGATTTGTTATTCTTACCTCTTTTCTTTTGCTGGCCCCATGAATCAAAGAGAGGATCCCATGAGCTCCAGACACATAGTTTAATGTCTCTGAGTGACAGTCATTGAGATTTTGCAAAAATTCTTGAAGCCTGGGTATTTCTGTGAAAACAAATCATGTCTATAGTTACATTTATATAATAAATTTCACACAGCTTTGTGGTTCTGCAAAGCTGTTCTGTGATAAATGTTTCACACAGATTGACACAACATACCAGTGTCCTCTGGACTTAGATCTCTCTTTCGGAAAAATTCTCTGGAGCTCACAGTGAAGACCTGAAAACACTCATCACTGAAGTGTTTCTAGGAAATATCAATATCATTTGTTAATGTGTAAATTCCTTTTATTTTTAATAGTAGACAAACAATGTGCTACACATTTTACTGATATACAAAACTCACTTTAATCTTGTCCAGTTTGTTGAATTCTTTTCTCATTCTTTCTTTGGCTTCTGCGTTTCTGTTAAGTATCAAGTCCTGAGTTTTAGCTTTGGTGCTAAAAGAGAAGAAATAAATTATTGGAGCTTAACAGACCTATGAATCTTCTGACAATAAAATAAAACATGAAAACAAAGTGGAACACCATCTATGGCGTTTTGCCCTTTGAGTTTTATTTAATAATACACTTTCAACACAGCAGTGAACTCACAGTTCATCTGAATCGTCAATATCATCCGTCTTGGTGCAGACAATGTGAATGTGTCGACACTCTCCACCGTTTCCAATCTGACTGCCAACATTTTTCAGGATGTCCCATGATTCTTGCTCTGCTGCTGCTCGATTGATTTCAGAGACAACCCAGACGGTAGAACAGTCTCCAACAATCTGAAAAAAAGCATTTTATATTTAGGTGCTGGTCAAAAAATTTGAATGTCATGAAAAAGTTGATTTAAATCAGTATTTCCATTCAAAAAGTGAAACTTGTTTATTATATTCATTCGTTACTCTCAGACTGATATATTTCAAATGTTTTTTTTCATTTAATGTTTATTAGAACTGAAACCTAATGAAAACCCAAATTCAGTATCTCAGAAAATTAGAATATTATTTAACACCAATAAAAAAATTTTTTTTTTAGAAACGGGGCGACTGTGGCTGTGTGGTAGAGTAGTCGTCTTGCAATCGGAAGGTTGTAGGTTTGATTCCAGCTTCCTCCTGCCACATGTCGATGTGCCTCTGGGCAAGGCGCTTAACCCCAAATTGCCTACCGATCTGCGTATCGGTGTATAAATGTGTGTGTGTTTGTGAGTGCGAATTGGTGAATGTGACTGCAATGTAATTGATTCATTAATAGATGAATCAATTAATTCATCTAGTGTAAAGCGCTTTGGGTGGTCAAAATGACTGGAAAAGCGCTATATAAGTTCAGTCCATTTACCATTTACCATAACTGAAAAGTATGAACATAAAAAGTACGAGCATATGCAGCACTGAGTACTTAGTTGGGGCTCCTTTAGCCCAGATTACTGCAGCAATGTAGCGTGACATTGAGCTGATCAGTCTGTGGCACTGCTCTGGTGCTATGAGAGCCCAGATTGCCCTGATAGTGACCATCGTCTTCTGAATTGTTGGGTCTGGTGTACCACATCTTCCTCTTCACAATAAGGTCAGATGAGTTTGCTGGCCAATTAAGAACAGGGACACCATGGTCCTTAAACCATGGTATCCCTGGTGCTTTGGGACTGTGTGCAGGTGCTAAGTCATGTTTGAAAATTAAATCTTCATCTCCATAAGTCCCCTAAAACTTTCTGGTAGATGACTGCATTGACTTTGGACCTCAGACAGTGTAGTGGACCGACACCAGCAGATGACATGGCACCACAAACCATCACTGACTGTGATATTATATAAAATATATAACAATATAGTACTGAATAAGTTACCCCTTTCCACATTGTATCTCTGCTTTTATTGCGGTCTCCATTTCCAGGAAGGTCCACAAGTGTGACATGTTGGAGGAAATGATTGTTTGGTACCCTGACAGTCACACACTTCACGAGTGGCCAATACCACTGCTTTATTTTGTTATGGTTTTCGTTCTTTGGAGCGTCCCTTGTATATTTAGCAATATTTGTAGATAGGTCCTTAGCCTGCAAAACATAATAATAGTTATAATATTAGTAATAAAAGCTGTGTTATTGTGACAGCTGAAAGTAATGACATTTTACATCTGTGTTGCTCAGTAGGGTTTTATTGTGTCCTGTATTATTAAGCTGAAATTGAAAGGGTTACAGTAAACTCTATGTGCCCGCTTTAATGTAAACATGTGCATGTATTATTGTACGTATGTATCATAAATGTATAATAAAAAAATTATACAATCATGATATATACACATATATTGGTGAATTGCTGCACAAAGTTACTGTTAAAATGTTTGCATCTTACTGATTCAAAGACCAAAGTTTTGCTCTTTGATTGACGAAATTCTGGAATTTCTTTGAAGTACTTTGACTCCATGAGTTGTTCACAGGATTTTTCCCTCCACTCGTCTTCATACAGAGCCGACAGCTTATCAACAGCATCGTGGTATTCTTCATCAGACTCATCAACATTGTCTTGCACTTCTTGATCTCCTTTTTTAATGATACAACACAGTGATCCCAATTCATCTTCCCAGTCCTATAAAATAATAATAAAAAGAATTGCTTTTCGAGTGATGTGTAAAATTACAGAAGTTACATTTTCATCAGACTTTTATAAGTATGTTTCTAGCTTACCTCGGGTGAAATGAATTCAATCTCCGCCTCGTATTTTTCATTGTGCCTGTTACCCTCCACTTTAATCATGACTGAGGTACAGGCACTGACACTTCCAGAGGGCAAAAGATTCTTCTCTTCAAGGACAGCATTTATCAAAGACGTTTTTCCAGCTCCAGTTTTACCAAAGACACCAACCAGCTCCTTCTTTTCAGTCGCCAGATTTTTGATTTTAGTTCTGTCGAAAATGTAGTCATTGTTGAGCAACTCAGTATAAAGTGCATGTCTACATATATATTCAATATTTAAACCATCTGAGTTAAAGGAAAAATATGGGCAAGCTTAACAAAAGCTTAAATGTAATGTCATCTTTGACTGGCGGAGGCTCTGCCTTCAGGAAAGGAGGCGAGGCAACATAATGCAGTCGAGATGGATTTATTTGAAGCTGCAGGTCACATTTGAACCGACAGTGAGACTAAGAAGCTTTTATACTTTGAGCAATTCCAACACTCAAACCAGGTAAAGGGGTAACAAAACAAAACAAGAAATAAACATTTACACAAACCTACCAAAAACAATCAAAGAAAGATCAATCAAGGAATAAATTTAACACCTCAGCGCATTACCCTGCTTAATTGAAAACAATATGCGCCAGGGGCTGTTTAGCAGCACCTGGAGCCTTTGTCTCCCTTTGCTGCTCCACCCTGCTGAGGAGACACACCCAAAAGGTAAGACTCAAACAAATAGCAAACTCAAATTAAACCAATAGAAATCAGGAACAAGCTGACATTTTCCCCCACATTCTCCCTGAACAGGAGAATGTGGAGTGTTCACATGTAGGAATGTGAACACTCCTCCATGGCCAGTCTCCCTACCCAAAAAGAATGTTCAACTAAATGTCACAATGCAACTGAAATAAAGAACTGAAACAAAACGCATTTGGTCTGTAAATAAATATTATATCAATAATCATTTATTAGGGATGGAGCCGTGGTCTCCATCACAGTAAAAAAGAAAATACTTGACAAAGTACAAACAATTACAATACATCAATTAAGAAGAGGCAAAGCTTTAAGTACTCTGTGAAATTGCATCTCTAGATTTTCAAGAATGTTTTTTCCAGTCTAAAACTTTATTCTTGGTTTATTTCCAACAGAGAATCTACTTACTTCAATAACTTATTGAGATCACTGTCATCTTGTAACAGGGCATAGATGTCCCCCATCGTGTTTCTCACGTCAGTTAAAATCTTTGCTTCTGTTTCTAGAAATAAATTAATAAAAAAATAACTATAATGTAAATAAAGATGAATTTTTAGAATTTGTTAATTTACAGGTAAAACAATGTGACATACATGATGTTAATCGTAAGACAAAATAAAAAAAATATTTTTCTTCACAAATAATCAGTGTTGCTAAAATCTGTTTAGGTACTTTTTCAATTAGAAGCAGAATTCAGCTTCTAAGCACCATACATCTGGAACAAACTTCAGGAAAATCATAAAACAGCCAAAACACTGAGTTCCTTTAAATTTAGACTAAAAACCCACCTGTTTAGAGTTGCTCTTGAAACATTATAAATGAAACATTAATCAACATTTTGATGTGTAACAATAGCATTTGAAAAAAACTTAACAATTTAATTGCTAACTATGTGTTCTATGAATTTGTATTTTTCAGACATAACTTTGAACTGTCTTGTTGTTGAATGTGAGATACAAATAAACTTGATTGATTGATTTATTGAATTAGAAATATAATCTGTCATGTTAAGTAAAAAAGTTTATTTTTCTTCTAATAAACAATCAACTTTAATTGATCATTTAGTACCTTGTCATATAAAGGCATTAAATAATAAATACTATAAAATGCAAAGCATCTGGAAATGTTCAAGTCAGTGTGTAAATCAGTATGTTTACATGTTCAAATCAATGTGAACATACTGATGCAATAAAATCATCATCAGTGACACTCCTACATAAAAATTGAGTTCCTCCTCCCACAACACTACAATAAAAAGAAATCTGGAGGAAAAGTTGAGCTGTAATTTAATATTATTTTATGTGGTACAGTGTGTAAAAAACAAATACCTGCTGACGGATTTGTCTCACACTTTCTTTTTGCTGCTGGTTGTCGTTTGCTGTCCAACTGTTGGCCAGATTTTCGCTTTCCTAGTTTAAAAAAAAAAAAGTTACTTGTATTGGTTTATCACTAGCTGTTTTTTTTTTTATGTCAATGTGCATGAAAAGGTTTTGATTAAGATCTTGTATTTCTGACCCGTGTCACTTGAAGAAGGTAAAACCTGAAAATGAACAGAAAAGTTTGACTATAACTAAACATGCTTTTCCATTATAACAGAATTTAAAAATTCATAACATTTGTTTTATTGCACTATATATATATATATAGTATATATATACACTGCTCAAAAAATAAAGGGAACACTCAAATAACACATCCTAGATCTGAATGAATGAAATATTCTCATTGAATACTTTGTTCTGTACANTATTAACCAATGATTTCACAGAAGTTTGATTTACTTGGAGTTATATTGTGTTGTTTAAGTGTTCCCTTTATTTTTTTGAGCAGTATATATATATATATACATAGATGTGTGTGTGTGTGTGTGTTTGCGTGTTTGTGCGTGTGATTATTCCTTCTCACCTCAGTGATATTAGTTGCTTCTTCATCATTCTGGTGGCCCTGCAAATAAAATAACCCTGGTAAAAAGCTTTTAATTGAACATTAAAACTAAGTAGCCATATCACAGATGTTAGGATAAAATACTTCACTTTTTAGGATAAAAAGTGAAGTATTAAGAATATGTTTATTCTTATTTAAAATAAGAATATATTTATTCTTAAAATAAGAATATGCTTGACTTGAATGTGGTGGAAAATGATGTGTGCTCTGATTTGGGGTTTGTTCTGCCTAGTGATAAAACATTTGTCCAAACCCAAAGTAGGGGAAAAAAAATAATATGTAAAAGCATATATCCACACTAGTGAAAGTTTTCATATCAAAAGCATGTTTTAACAGCACAGGACATACCTTTAACTGACTGAGTAACTTTTTGAATTTTAACCTTGGTCCCATTTTTGGAATCAACTTTTCAATGTCTGCATCCTGAAGCATATAAAGACTTTCTGTATCAATCCCTTCATCTGTAATCAAACAACATCTCATTAGATATAAGTCATGCCAATATTTGAAGAACTGTTTGTCACTTTGTCCTCTGGGAGGCGCTATGTGAGCTTAAGAAGCTTTTTTCTACTGGCACTTAAACGTCTTATTCATGGTCACATTTATCTTTGTATTCAAAACATTATTATTGTAATATATTTTACAGGCATTTGTGAATCCATGTCTGTTTAACTTTCTTGTGACATTGTTCTATGACAACTTGTAATTAATTAAATTTTACATGCACTGGTACAGAACCACATATACTTTGCCTCCACGGTTTTTGTCCATAACAGTTATATAGTGAAATACATTACCTTTAAATGTTTCAATCAAGTTACTCAAACCGCACCGGGTTAGCATGTCACAAACAAAGTCATCCATGACCAAGAACAGAGACTGGAAGATAAATCATAAAATCATAATGGTATGTCTAAGTATTGCTTCACATAGACAATAACATTTTTAAATCTGATTAAAAAACCCACCTTGAAATTATGGCAACAACACTTCAATCTTCAGATGAAGAAGAAAAAAATTATCTCAAAGCTGTTTAACAAAAGTAAAGTTGATTGCTCAAAGTTTTACATTCTAAATGGTAGAAAGCAAGAAAATGAGGAACAGGAAGGTGTGGGTTGGTTAAAAAGAGAGGAGTGGCAAACTGTAAAACAGCGTAGGTTTCTACACTGTAAAACAAACTGCTTGAGTTTAGCCAATTCAATTGGTTCAGGATTATTAAAACTGCATGAAAGCTGGACAAATATTTTAATTCTTACTCTGGTGCAAAAAAATAAAAGCAAAAATATTTTATGACAAGTTCTTAAGTTTTAATAATTTAATTTAATTTAATCATTTATAGGCAGCTTAGAATTGGATGTTTTTAAAAGCAAATTTGACACACATTTATTCAGTTTGGGTTCTAGATAAAGTTTATAACTATTTCTTATATTTTAAGATTTTTCTATTAAATTTTCATTTGAGTTCTTTGCAATATTGTCAAGTTTTCTAATATCTATGTTTTACTTCTATTTTTGGTATTTTTGGTATTTCAATTCCAAAATGTCTTTTTGTTGTTTCATTATTCCTCATTCCTCCTTCATTTCCTTAAATTGTTTGACGTTTTAATCTTTTTCATTTCTTCATCTGCTTATTATTTGGCACTATAAAAAGTGTTCTTGATCACTCTCTGTTGGCATGCTATCAGAATCGTTCCCATAACTTATATCTGTTTTCTGTTGGAACTTGTCAAGATGAGTCAAAACCAGAATTAAAACTGGCAAGGGAATTTCTCAAAGCAATAAGCACAAACTAGTCTTGTTGATAGTTCATTCCTCAAAAACAAGAATAAATGAATATTTCAAGAGGGTCCCAAGGCAGAGAACTGGAGGAAGGTCCTCGGTGTGTCTGTTGGATCGATGGCCAGGCATGACAGGGCGCTCTAGGTGACAGCTGTAGAAATATGGAGTTCTGTTGTCAGGGATGTAACAAGAGCAAAGATGACACTGTACTCATGATGAAAGAGGGATTTATTTTATTAATAAAGTGCCATTTATTACAGGTAATAAATAGCATTACCCAAAAAGAAAGGAAAACTGAAAAAGAAGCCATATAAGTGTTTAAGCAGCTCAAATATATCTTGACATGAAGAAGGGAGATACTAAAGAAGTCAATCTTCTCAAACTCAGTCGTGCAGTCAGCTTTTTTCTTTATTATTATATTCCAGTGAATTGCCAAAAGCCTTAATAGTAATGGTCAATAATAATAAAAAAAACATTTTAGATTTGACAGACAAACCATATCTTATTTGTATTCAAGAAATTTGGTTTAAGCCTCAACTAGATTTTATAATCCAACTATATACAGCGAAAATAAATCACAGTAAGAAAAGACAAGGTGGGGGAGTGGCAACTTTCATGCAAAATTTTTGGGAAAGAATTATGAAGAAATATATAATATTGACAGATTTTGATAATACAAAACATTTGTGTGTAATGACCTAAACAATGGGATTATGACTTTAAGTTTTACAAGGAATTCCTCATTCATTAAATGTTAATTTTACTGACATGACACCAGTTATGTTAGTTATGAAGCAGCAGAGACTTGTATGGAAGCAACTAATGCACGTCCAAACATGTTTACAGCTTGTCAGAAGAAATGTAAAACTGCTGCTTAGTGACGAAAACAATAGTAAATAACATTTTGATTCTGTTCACAGAAATTCATCATAACAATTGAGAAAAACTAACATCCAGCCAATAAAAGGATATTTTGCTCTGCAGGATGTCTTGCCCATGCATTGTTGTAGTTACACCATCTGTGTAGCTTGTCTATAAACGGATCTGTGATTTTGTCAGATGTAACAGATAGAATAGAGCTACTGATGTTTGGAAGAACATGAAATTAGAGTCTGGACAGTGACAAAGTGACACTAAATGAAATTAGTTTGTGGTCACAGATGGGCATTTCTAATGCTGTGCAGCTTGAAAGCATCAAAGCAGAGCAGCAGACCAGATCCAGAATGTGACCGTGGCTGTGTGTAGAAGAGTTAACATATTGCTGCATTCCAAAACTCTCCAACAAATAATAAAAGTCCCGCGTCAGAGTTTTGCTGAATTTGTCCATGTGAATGTTGAAATCACCCACAAGGATAATATTTGGGGATAAGGACCACAAAAATGTTAAAAGAGAGGAGAAATCGTTTAAGAAATCCTTGTTGGACTCAGGAGGGCGATAGATAGTGGCTAAAATGGTGGGTACTGATAAATGGATTTGTAGTACTGTATATTCAAAAGAGCTGTAAGTGGGGACACTGACAGAAGACACTAGCCACTTGTCTCTGAAGAGCACTGCGACACCGCCTCCTCGTCCTTCAGAGCGTGGTTGGCTGATGTGACAATACCCTTCGGGCGCAGCCCTTTTTAAATGCGTAAGATCATTTTTCTTCTGCCAGGTCTCCGTCAGGCATAAGAAGTCAAATTGCTTTTCCCTTAGAAGTTTGGAAACGAAAGACTCTTTCTTGGTGAGTGAGCGGATGTTTAGCAAGCCAACAGAGACGGTGATGGTGCTGAGAGACTTTATGCAGGACTTGGTTGGGTTTGATGTCACATTGTTGTCAGTGAGGAGACGTTCTCTCGGTCCACCAGGTGATGATGACCTAATTGACCTGGTATCATCCCGGGTTGGACACTGTTCAGATTCAGAGTTAATGTGACACTGTGAAAGACATACAATAAAGTATTATCTATTTATACTCCTTATGCTAGGCAATGTTTAAAGAAACATAAAATTAATCATAGAATATAACGTTTTACAAGTTTATATATACCGTTTTAAATCAAGTTGGTGTGAAAATGATGTGAAATTATTTGCATTTGCTCATTTTAGTTAAAAGCTTAAATGTTAGCTACTGGTAAGCCCAGAATTATTCGTACCCCTGGGAGGATAAAAATCAAAAAATCTAATTGACTTTAATTGAATTAAATTGATAGAGGAAGGAAAGGTTAATTTATTAATGCTTTAGTCCTTCTTCCTTGGTGAAATTAATTGCTTCTTCATTCTGTACTCCACATATAAGTTCATGAAAAGAATTAAACCAAGTAATTAAATATTATTTCATATTTATCCAGTGTAAAAGTGTGTGTACATACTTGTGCAGGACAATGCTGCATCCCTGGATTTCTGCTTTGTTCTTCCTGTTGACAAGTACATTAGAAACCCAAAGTACATATTCAGTAAAACAAAAGTTACATAAAATGTATAAATGTTAGATATTTAGATTTATTTTAAAGAAGCACCAAAAAGCATTGAGTTACAAAAGCAAGTATCAACAAAAGAATTTCATTAGGCTGAAAATGAACAACAAAATGGCATAAACCAGGGCATCACCTTTAACAGCTGAAATCCCTGTTTGAATTGGGTCCTTTGGTCCACTTTTGGAATCAATGTATCAATGTCTCGATCTTCAAGACAATAAAGACTTTCCATGTCCATTTCTTCATCTGTAATCAAAAGATATGTTTAGTCATGCTGATATCATTTAAAGCTGCTGCTTAATTAAGCTTTATGAACATGGTACAAAAATCATTGCAAGTTACTTTTGCTGCAGTGACTGAGGTTTGTTAACATCTAAAATCTGTGTATAGTAAACACTTGTTAAAAAACTGCTAATTTTATTATTCGGGTAAATGGATCTAATCATGGCCATGCGATAAAAGTCAATAGGTTTCTATGAAAACGTAATTATAAATCACACATATTCAACTTGTGCCTGATGTTGAGGTTGGCAATCAATCATATAGCAACATAAAGACACACTGGACAGCAAACATGCACACACACACACTTCACCCTTAAGGAGTGCACACTTAAGTATGCACACTTTATAATTTTATGCACACCTTATATAATTTCCCTGTTTATGGTGCCCCCCAATAACGAGATGGGATTTACGCCTTTGACTACATAAACAACCGTTAACTTTAGTACTTCATTGACATCATATGAACAACTGCATAAATACATTATCCGTGCTGTTTTTTATCCAGCAACAGAACAGTGCAATCCATTACCTTTAAATATTTCTATCAACCCACTCAGACCCCACTGGGTTAGTTTGTCACAAACAAAATCATCCATGACCTAAAACAGAGATTGAAAGATAAATCATAACGTTGGGATTTTAGAAATGTATTGTTTCAGCAAATAGTCATTTAGAGCTATGAAGTCAGATGAGAAGCTTACCTGGCAAAGAAAAAAAGTTATACTTCAGTCAGCAGGAAGTGAAGAGAAAAAATTTTGAATACAGATGATTCGGTGAGATTTCTGAGGTAAAATTGATTCCTCAAAGGTTTACAAACAAAATGGCAGAAACCAAGAGTTAGAAAAGAGGAACGGGAGGATGTGGCATGTCAGGACTCGGAAAAACAAATGTGAAAATGCTGAAATGTGAGCTGGTTGAAAAAAAGAGGGGCGGCAACACTGAGACGCACTGTTGAACACAAATGTTAGATTAACTAATTAAATTAGTTTAAGGATTTATGTGTGCAGATCAATCAGTATTTCTCTGAAAAAATTCTAAGTTTAACACTTAAATATGCATAAATTAAACTTACTTTATTTATTAAATTCCAATAAATTTATTAATTTTACTTATTTGAATAAACAAGTTAAATTCAAACTAATTATTAAGATTCTTTTGCTGATCCATATTGCCCTTCATTGTCAAGATTTAAGTCAAGATGTAATGCTGTTAATAGTTAGTGCGCACTACTTATTATATATGCGTGTCCTAAAGGTTTTCTCGTCCACTCGGGGTCCGGAAAGGTCCTTTTGTTACTCCTTAAAACAGCAGTATGTAACATTTATAAAACAAAATGTGTCTTTTACATAAAGCTCCTCTACCTTTTCCCGATGGAGCTGTCATTTGCACCAATACACTGCTGTGTCAGAAACAACCAATTAGAGCCAGGAGGAGAATCTTGGTGCTGTTAATCAACCTTTTGTACATGCTGCTTATACCCTACACCTTTCTCTCTCTGATGATGATACACTAACAGCTTTTCTGGAACGGTAAGTTCAGCGGTCAGTACACGAGCACGACTGACATCGGTAAAACATCCACCTGCCTCTGGCTCATTGGTTGTTTTTGACTGGGAGCAGTGCATTTCTTCAGATAGCTATAGCAGCACTGGGAGGAGGTGTTTTGTTCACACGTTATCTATCTCATATACTTTCACAACATGGTGACAGTTTTAACAAATATGTTAAAAAGAGTTTATTCCAAAAATTACTGCAGCTTTAAAGTGAGCACTAAAACACACAATTAGGCATCTTTTTCTTACCTGTCAGCTGTAGAGTAGCCTTCCTGAAGAGCTTAGAGTTTAGATTTTTTATTGTAAAATCAATGCTGTATGGTTTAACTTTTAAATTTGATAGTTTTTTTTTTCTTTCTTTTTTTTGCAATCTCAGAAAGAATTCCACATTCCAATTACGTTTTTAAGAGTTTGGCAAGTTCTATAATGTTGTGGACAATATTGTTATTTTGAATTTAGTAATTATCTTGAATTGAGCATTTCTATACATTTTATTTATTAATGCATTTACTTTTGTAAATTTATCTTCAGAGTTTCCACAATTGTGTTTTCTCAGGTCATTCTCTTCTGTATTTGATAGAAGTATCTGACACTTTCGTTTCTTCGTCTGCTTATTATTAACTTATATGGCACTATGAGAGGTGCTCTTCAGTGTGAAAGATCACATCAACATTAAGCAGAGAAATCACTACTCTCTGTTAACACGCTATCGAAACCATTCCAGCATTTTACATCAGTTTCTTGTTGAGACTCGACTTACTTCTTTAGAACAAATCTACAAAATATAAAATTTCATCTTCCTGTTTCTTCCTGGCAGCAGTCAAACACTGCATGTTGGCAAAGTCTCAATACTTTGAAGAAACCCCACCCAAAAAATTAAAAGGAAGTGGGGAGTATATTACGTGCATTTCTTTTCAGAAAACGAAACCGTAAAACTTCAAAGGTAAACAGTGAGAAAAGACTCCCTAGGGAGTTTTTCATCTAACGTGATTCAATAGATGGCACTGTTTCATGACATAACAGCTTGTATGGAAGAACAAAACAAATCCTAGGATGGTTACTGCCATGGTTACTGCCAATTCAAATGTATAACATTTGAAATTCAGAGACCAGAGCACCAGAGCAACCATAGCAACATCATGTTTCCTCAGTCATATTGTGAGTTTGAGCAAAGAGATTTACTGTTGTAAGGCTTGTCTCTGCCTGAATCAGTTTCACCCGGTGTGTGGAAATGGTAAGCGACCCAACTATACATTAAAGTTACTCATAGATCTTAATTAGACATGAGCCAATGTCCCTGTATCCAGTCCAGCCGAGGACATAATGCAACACTGTTTTGCACTCACTCACTGGGATGTGTTGAAACAGGCAGCATTACGCCCAGCTTCATCTATAAAGCTAGAAGCTTAAGGTGGTGCTCTTTGATTCATGGACATGTCTGTCTCTAGTGTCCCTCATGTTTTGCAATGAACCATTTCCTGAAAATCTTACTGCTTCTACAGAACAAAACATTTATGTGTCTGCAAATGAACCTCATTTGTAAACCAAATGAGGTTCATATGGAAGACTCTTTTACCTCCATCTATAGTAAAGCATGGTTTGTTTGCTTGGTTACTTCAGGCAAATTAAGTGAATAAGGAGATCAACATATCTCAAGGAAATCTGACCTGCCTCACTTCTGTTTCATCTGATCACTGAATTGAAACAGAAACTGCATTGAATCACTATAATTGAAACCTATTGACTGCATTGAATCACCATTACAAATGTTTGCAAATCTTTGTCTATTTTCCTCTGATGTAGAAAAAACACAATTTTGCAATTGAGGTGGTTCCATTGAATAAGAAAGAGAATCTAAATTGCATGTGAAATAGCAGGCACAAGCAATAAATCATTAAAAATCATGATTTTTAGATTCTCATGTAGAGAATTTAATCTCTGCATGAGATTAAATTCATAATTCAGCCATGGCGCTAGCGATCGTCATGTATCAGCCATCAGAGGAGACGTTGGAGTCTTATTCAGGTATTGGAGCCTTAACCCTTTATTTGGGAGTGGCTAAGTGTGCAGCATTTTGGGAAAATTGTAGTTGGTGATTTTACATAAGAGCTATAGATTCAACATGTTTGAATGACGCATAACTTTTCATGAACTGTACAATGCTGTGAAAGCTTGGGTGGAGCCATCTGGACATTGATGAAAAAAAAAAAGCCATCATCCTCCTGCTACTTCCTGTTATTTTTATCAGTAGTAACATCTGGTTGTTGATTTCATGACTTGTATGACTCAAAAAATTGTTTCCATTGCAGCTTTGCAAAATATGTCTATTTCAATACGGCCAAAAAACTTTTTTTTATTATTTGTGGCGTCTCCTTTTTGTGCAGTAGTTTGTTACTACTCCTCTCCAGGCAGGGCTGGCTCATGGCATTGGCAGTTTAGGCAAATGCAAAGGGCACCAGGCCTTTGGGGATGCCATAGAGGTAAAAATCAGATCCAATGGTGTTGGATCAATTGGAAGAAAGAGGCACCAAGAAAACCCCATCACACCCCATCTATAGTGCAAGTTAACGTGACAAAAAGAGAACCCATGGCACAACTTAATAAAATATGGCAAACTGTGATACGTCCTGTAGAACAAAATAATTATTCACAGTGTGTTTACTTTAATCAAATAGTTTTAAATCATTTAAAGGTTTTATAGTTCTTTATATTTCAGTTTTTTTGAGTTGTTCCTCTGAAGCGTTTCCTCTGTGCAGCCACATTTCTCTGCAGGGAGCAGGGGACTAACCACAAGGGGAAGCATCTGCAGAAGCAGGTGTGCTTTGTCAGCCTTTTCTTTGCACTTGACTAAAACGAATAGTCTCATATCCTTTGTTTTTTGAGAAAATAGATGTGTATAAAATCTGACATTCTGTGTGATGTATCCAGAGCTTGTCTGACAGTCTTGACAGTATTTCAACCTCTCCACTTGCAAGCGTATTTTTAATAAACCTGTGTTTGTTCTTTTATCCTTTTGTATCCTGGTCTTAGAGTTTTTTCAACTCCACAGTCCCAACATTTTCAAAAACTGAAAGTTTTGAAAACTTTTATTTGTATTTAGTTTGACAAGTAATAAACTGTGTTCACATGTAATTAAACAAGAAATTATATTGCATACCTATGGGATCATAAAATGAAGCACTAAACTTCAACTTAGTGATCTCACACCTAAAGTTTAGAATACATGTTAAATTTAAATGAATATATAAATATTAAACACTTATCTTAATGACTGAAAATTGTGAAAAACTCAAAGTTGTGACACAAAGTTACGCAAATATATGATTTTAAAGAAACACAACAGAAATTTTTAAATCAAATTGCAAACAATTGTAAGAAAATATCTGGGTGAGTTTAGATAAAGAAATTAATGCCTAAATCCATATTCAACATACTGTACTTTTGAGCTGGATGGTGAACATTTTAACTAAATTCAATAAAAAATGATTTATGGGGTGATAAGTGAAAACATTGTGGTTTTTAACTCAAGGATATTCTTGCATTTACCATGTCTTCTGGCCCTAAGCACAATAACCCTGCTGTCACTACCAATTTTGATCTAGTTTTGAGGCATATATTAATACATGTTACAAACATAAATATGCTCAGAACAGATATTTTAATACGAATGATGAGGTAAATTGACATGAATTCATATGAGCTGTAGGTAGTCTGAGCTTCAAGCTGTGCCTGGCTAATAGCTGAGTTAATGAGTTTACAATTGCTTCAAATAAACTGTTAAGGAAAATAATGAATTTTAAAAATAAAATCTTTTTATTAAAAAGGACAGAATTTTTGCAGCATACTGGTTTCTCAACAGCACGTATATCCTGATGAATGTATATCGATTACATACTTGCATCAGGAAATGAAAAGTTATAATGAATTTGAAACACAAATCCACCACACAAATTTTATGTTTCTGCTCAACACATACATAATTACCATCTCATGTTATTTGAGCAACGGTATACCAACAAATGCCAGGTGGTTTCTTAGCATTGTTAAAGACGTCCACACATCTTA
This sequence comes from Alfaro cultratus, assembly GCA_903066825.1. NCBI lineage: Eukaryota > Metazoa > Chordata > Actinopteri > Cyprinodontiformes > Poeciliidae > Alfaro > Alfaro cultratus. The sequence continues at coordinate 499 of CAEFZX010001311.1, read as the reverse complement.
CCCCAGGTTTATGATGTGAGAAATCAAAGACAAGTCAGCAATTAAAAGTCAAACAAACTTTAATAAAATACAAAGATATATTCAGAGATCCAAACAGAAAAAATGCATAGAAGGATTCAGTCAGATCTGGTATACATTCTGATTACCTGCAGTTATATACACCGTGTTCCAAATTATTATGCAAATGATATTTTCTCAGATTTTCTTAAATGGTCAATGCAAATGATGGTCAATATAATTTTCATGTCATGAACTATTACAGTATAAATGAAATTTTACTGAACAAAGCTCCCCATGAGAACAGTATTTTTTTCAAAAATAAAAAACTCAAAATGCTCTGTTCCAAATTATTATGCACAGCAGATTTTCTAAACGTTTTATGGATTATAAAGAGCTGCAAACAGTCATTCTTTAAATGTGCAGCATTAAGTGGTCACATGTACTAAAATCAAAAGCTATTTCAATCAAAAACATCTTAACAGACCGAGTTACATGTTAA
>CAEFZX010001310.1:0-10681 GCA_903066825.1 Alfaro cultratus | reverse complement strand
GGCAGATGGAGCAATTCAACTTTGTATGCTCATTCACTGTCATGTCTACGGGATGTGAAAACTAAACACTCTATCTCCGTGCTGGGAAGGCCACGGGAAAAACAATAAGTTCCCAGACAAACTGTTTGGGAAAGTTTCTCCAACCTAGGAAAACTTCAGCAGACACAACACAAACCATCTTGACTGTGATTCAATAACCTTTCATCTATGTGATACATAAAGGAACACTGCATGATGTAAATTAACTTATTCTCCATAATGAAAAACCTCTCCACAATGCATAAAATATAAAGGACTGGGAAGTTTAGGTGATCAGATCCTACTGTCATTTCTGTTGGAGAAAAAAAAATACTCATCAGTGTCGTTATTTAAATGATACTTTTTGGTTTTACTCTCAGACGAATCAAATGTAATGCGTCAGATACGTTCTTCAGGACATCAAAAGCTATTTTGCCTATTTGATGTGAGCTAGTTAAATAGTATATAAATGCTTAATGTCTTTATCAGCCTGTGAAGCTTGTGGTGGCGATGAGATGTTCTCAGAAACTAGGGGGAGTTTGTGCGAGAGGATGTGTGTGGCTGAGTGTGTATTTGTTTATGCAGTGTGCCTAGGTAGGACCTTTACTAGCATTTGCATTTACTGCCTGTCGAACAGCTAATGGGGGTCAAAGCCTGATTCCAGTGTGACAAGCAATGATTTTTTAACAATAGGGTTGGTTTCATGTCACACTGACAATCCTCTGAATCAGTCCAATGATTAAAAGAGTTCATACTAGGCAGACAAAAGCATATGGTGACACATATCACTCAAAGCCTATCTTCATTGTATTAATCTTCTTAATGTAACCCTTGGCGTCAACAGCTGCAGTTAAACTTCTCCACAACTTTCTACCTGACCTCACTACTGCCTTCTTTGGTGTCTATGTTTGTTCATTAAAGCTCTTTAACAGATCACTGGGGCCTTCATAGAAGGGATGTGTTTATACTAAGACTCAATTTTACACAGATGGACTCTATTCACTAGCTACTCTATTCACTTACTCCAGAAGGTAGTAGATTAATCCAGGGTATCAGAGGGAAAAGAGCTAAATACAAAAAGCACACCACACTTCCCAGATTTTTATTTGTAACAAAATGTTTAATTTACAATTATTGTAACTCCGGAGATCACTGCCAAAGGGGACACCACTTCAGCTCCGTGTTTCAGCTTCATGTCTTGTCTGATGTCATGTTGTCAGACAAGTTCTAGTTGTAATTACTCAACTCTACAGGTCTGGTCGTTAATATGCCTGGGTGAAATTAAACTTAACTGTTTGTACAATGTGTTTAATCACAAGTAATTTATTCTTTTACAAGGGAGACAATTACTTTTTTACAAAGGGTCAGGTTGATTTGGTTAGCTTTGCACCCTGCAATTGCATTTATTTTTTAAAATAAAATGTATTTGTTTCTCTAAAATGTTGAAGTGTCACAAAAAAGCAATATTTTTATCTTGAAAAGTAATTTCAAAAAATGTGACTGATAAAATTGACATTCATGACTGAAAAATAAAGTCTAGTCTCTCTGCAAAGCTGATGGTTTGCTACAGTTTGTACATCAAGAATTAGTTTTTTTATGCATGTTGAATAAGTTATGAGTGATTCTAACTTCAATCATAAACTGCATCTAAAACACACAGCACATAAACTTGAAATAACTTTAGTTTGAATGAATGCGTAAATGTGGTTGTTAGCTTCCAAAAAGACAAAGAAGGGGATGGAAACACAGTCAATTTGTTAATATAATATTTTATTCATTCTTTTGCCTTTTATTTCTCTTTTGTTACATGCCAATATTGAGTTTTTATTAATAAATATTTAAAGTTAGGAGGGGGAAGTTAACAGTCCTGTAAAACATTCTATCATAGCATCTGCTCAGCACTTGCTTCACTTTCATTACCTTCTGACATTCTTTCCTCCTGAATGTCACCTATGGTAAACCGAATGTTAGACAGAGACTTGTCTTTGTCTTCTACTGCTGTTCCCTCTGCCCACGCATCCCACCCCTCGCAGGTGGTGTGGCTTTGGACTTTGCACCCTGCCAGAACCATCAGCTGGTGTGCTTGGCTGGCACTGCAGCTTGGAAGCGGTACCTTGTATGTGGTGTGGAACCTACGCAGATCCACTCGAAATGAGCCTTTCTCCAGCGTCATGCAGGGTTCAAAGCGAGCGCCCCACTCAATCTCTGTTTCTATGTAAGATGTTTTGGCTTGGCACATCATTCCTGTAAAAGAAGAAAATAAAGAGAAAAAAAAAGAGAAGGAAAAAATGAAAAGAAAGAAGTGTCATTTACATTGTGTTCCACAAGATGTCGCTATGTGTTTGTATTTTACTGCACAGTACTTTGTGTAAACATCATGACATTCCATCCTATTACTACGATGCCATAACATTTTATTCTTTGAATGTACAGTACATTTGCTTAAGGCTGAAACAATTACAGCTGGACACGTATCATTGCTGTTGCAAAGGTATGTTGCTGTTGTAATTGATTCCATCTGGCATCTAGAATTTGCATGATGAAGCTGCAAACAAGTGAAAATGAAAGTTAAATTAATTATAATTATGGCAATGATGTCATCTTCAGTAGTTTACCTGGAGCAAATCTGTATGAGAAAAGTACAAATGGACCTACTCAAAGGACACGTGCCGTACGGCTTTTAGGATGCGACCGTTATTTACGTAATACAGCCTGTGTTTGAGTGGAAAGATTTTATCTCTTTAAATAATAATTTAGAACAAATAGCAAAACCAACAAATAGAATCTGACAAATAATGTAGGTGATAAAATGTACCAGAAGTAAAATGTATTAACATTTTATTATGAGAAAAATCTAGGAAAAAGCTTTAATTAAATTCTAGAACTTCGATTTTTTTTTATGATTGTGTTTGCCATAATATAACACATCTACATTAAATTCCTTTTTTTTTTTTTTGGTCTGATGCAATATTTTTATGTGAGTTTTTGGTTTTCAATAGCTCTAAACCATCGGCCTTGACTGAAAGAATTACCTAAATAAATGAGTGTACCGCCCGTTGCAGAAACCCGTAGGGAAATTTCCATGGGAGAAGTTATTTAAACCTCTCCCAAAAATATGAAGACCTTTGTCTGAAATAACCAAACAAGGACCTCTGGAGTACATTTGTTAAGCAAAATAAGGATGAAGCAGAACTTCTGCCTCATCACTGCCTGAAACAAGGCAGTGACCCAAAACAAACCAGTGAACCCACCAAGTACTGGCTGAGAAATAAGAATCCTGTGGTTCTGGGGCTTTAGTCAAAGCTCATCCCATGCTTTGAGGATTGGAGCGACATTATAAACTGGTAGAAGACTACAAGAAGTATCTCAATGATATTATTTCAACCAAATGGGTAACTACAGTACTTAGGAGGTGTGGTGGCTGAACTTTTCCCTGTTAGAAAATGCAATTTGTTTACATTTTTTATTTAATGAGTAACAAATGGCTCATATTTTTTGCTCACATTTAAATCACTTCATTTTTGAGATACAAGTTATTTAAAATAGAAAAAAAAAATCATTTAAAATGATCAAAGGAATTGTTATGTGAATGTGTTTCAGAAACGTTCCAAAGCATGTGACATTTGAAACTGTTGTTATTTATATTTTGTTGGAAATAATCTGGTTAGTGTCAACAGATTTGAGCACTGGGAATCCATGTCTGGAATCCATCCACATTTTTTTGTAAACTTCGGAAGTAATATCTGCCAGACCCAAGACAAAGGCCTCTTTAACTGCAGTCTGTTCAGACTCTCACTTTTACAGCTGTCAAACTCTCCCGCAAAAATGAAACTAAAAAACAGACATCAAAGTGATGAAAGACTATTTTCTGTGAAAGAGTTTCATTATTTTTTTGGGGGGGACACAGAGCAATTGTATAAATCAGACTCAAGAATCTGGCCACAGGAGTTGTTATTCGGTTTTAGTCAATGGCTCCAGTGTCCTCATGAGAGTTCAGGCATTTTAGTCCCAGAGCCAAACCTCAACATCTTACATCTCACTAGAAAACATATGTCTGTGGTATGTGGAACGGAAACAATGTCTGGACTCTTGGAATACAATAGACTCTTTCAGTTTGATTGTAATAATGATAAGGCCTTGCTAAATTATTTCCTCTAACCTCTTCACTTTTTGTAGCGTCATAGTCACAAGCGTGGGAGTATTTTATAAAGCCTTTATGACACACTAGTGCATAAGTGTGATGTCAAAGAGAGATTTAATGGTTTTCAGCATTTCTTTAGAATGAAAATCTTTAAAGTGTGGCATGCACATGATATATTCAGCACTCTTTACTCTGGTAGCCCTAAACAAAAATACAGAGCAATCAAAAGGAATTGTTAAGAGTTTATGAAATTTAGAATTATTTCAATAGCTCAGCAATAAAACAGGTGAGTCTTTATATAAGCTCTGATAGTTTGGCTTACTGACCAATACTAAGTAAACTTTGGATTTTACTTGTCTATCTTCTTTTTGCAAAAGAAGATAGACATAAAAATCAAACTGGGAGGAAAAAGACAGAAAATTTTTTTATTACTATAGAAAATAAATGTTGGGAATATTAAGATTCTTCTCTATTTGCCCTTTCTCTGGAGTTAATTGTTACTAACCTGTGGCCTCGACTATTCCCTCCAATATAACAATTATCTCAAACTGCTGTCGTCGGAGTTGCTCCGGGCCCAGGTCCCACAGCGGGCTGCTTGCACCAATACTGTGTTGAATGACTTGAGGTTCAACCAGGAAGAGGCGGTCTGATCCAGTTTCATATCCGAGGTCAATCTCTGTCTGCTCCAGTGGTAGAAATTCCCCCTCGGCTGTCTGGCGGGACTTAATTAACTTTGCTCGAACCTTTGCGTCCACCATGTGGCTCTCACGCAGGTCTCCAAGGCGAAACATCAGGCAGAGCTGGTCATCACGGTTTGCAATGACGCACGTGCGGCTGAACAGAAGAGTCTCGGCTCGCTTTTTGGGACGAGATATTTTCACAAACATGCAGCCCACCATGAGGGCGTCTATCATGGAGCCCATGATGCACTGCATCATGACCAGCAGCACACCTTCGTGGCAGGTGGAGGAAACAGTCCGTGAGCCATAACCAATGGTGCGCTGTGTCTCCACGGAGAACAGAAGAGCCGATATGAAGCCATCTATTCCTGAATAGCAGTGATTTTGGTCTACATGCTGGTTCCGAGTTGTACCAAGAGGTTGCTCTTGACCTAGGTCACCCCGAATGGATGCATTAACATAGTAAAGGCCAGCAAATAGGAACCAGGTTGTAATATAGCACATCATAAAAACAAATAGAAACCAGCGGTACTGGAGGTCCACAAAAGAGGTAAAGATATCAGAAAGAAAACGCCCCCTTTCATCAATGTGGCCTAGATTGACTCTGCACTTTCCATCCTTGGACACGTAGCGAAGTTGCTCTCTGGTTTCTTGGGGAAGTCTGGGTGTTTGGTTGCTTTCACATTCTAGGAGTTTACTTCGAGCCTTTGCAAGCCTCTCCATTTCCCTTCCAGGGCTAGATATGTTGCTGTGTGCTGGTGAGAGTGGGTTGGAGTGGAGAGGGCTGCTGTGGGTGAAATGAAGGGGACTGGAGGAGCCCATGTTGGGAACACTGAGGGCATGACGACGGAATTGTGAGACATTGTTGGTCTCGCTCATTGAACAGCGCCGCCAGATGTTCTGCTCTTTATCTATGACTCCTGGGGGGCAGGAAGGTAGCAAGCAAAAACTGCCTCGATAAGGAATGTCTGTTGTGCTTTTGTAGCGTTTCCTGGTTGGTGCAAAATTAGGAGAAGTCTCTGCCAGGGTGTCAGTAAGTGCAGATCTGTCAGGCTTCGTCTAAGGAAAGAAACACAGTTATTATGCTTCCTGCTGAAACTACAGCCAAGCCACAAGGTCATGGAGTGCATTTCAGTTCAACGCACTACTGTGCCTCTAACAAGTTAGAGGCACAGTAGTGCGTTGAACTGAAATGCACTGAAAGTTAGAGGCACTGTAATTTTTCCTGCTGTTTTCTTTGCACACAACAGGGAATTGTAAAGCTCCAGTATTCCCTGCACATTCAGATTTACTGCAGCTTTATTGCTGTGCATGCTTTTTTTTCTCTCCTTTGCCATTTTATGCATGCATTTTTTGGTTTCTTAGTACTTAATTCTGGCTACAAAAATTAGCTTTCTCCCACAAGAAAGCTGAAGTGGTTAAACTTCCTTACCCTCGAATGTCTGAGAGCAATTACTGTTTGAGAAAATCTTTTTAAAATGCAATTACTAAGGAAGAAAATCCAGAAAAGAAAATTGTCAAAACGTTTGACACAATTTTAAGTGTTTGGGGTTTTTTTCCAGTCAATATTCAAAGTTCAAATTACTTTATTCTGCAAAACAGAGAATAATATTGTGAGAGAGATTTGAGTGATCTTCATAAAGTGTGTTTATTAATGCCTTGCACATTAATAAACTAACATAACATTACATTACAGAACTAACATTACAGGACAGTTGTTTGTGTTGACCACGTGAAGGTTAAGGTGTCCTGAGGAAGAGCTTGCCCAGGAACTGGACAGGACATTCTTCAAGGCAGAGTGTTCCTTGAAGATAGTGAAACTGTTTATGTTTATTGTACTTTTAAGGATGTTGCAGAGCCTCTCTCCATAACGCCCTTCCCCTGTTCTGGTACAACACTCTTCTTTTGCCAGTAAGTGAATCGGTCTTTCTAAACTCTATGGAAATTTCACCGTCATTGATTAATTAAGTATTTCCACCACAAATTTTTATTGTTTTCGTCTCTTATTCGTATATATGCTCTTCCAATATAAACATTTGATCACTAGATTTTAAGGGAATCTTGGAACAATGCATCAGTAATGTTACCTTTGACTTGATTAAATAAAGGAAGGTCAGATACAAACTTTTTGTCATTTTGAGGTTTCGTAATTTAACAAAATATTAGACTAAAAGGTGAAGTAAGCTGGTTCAGCTTCATAAATACATGGTTTATTTACAGGTTACAAAATGTCAGTAGGTTGAGACAAATTGACAACCCATAAGTACAAATCGGTGAAAGGTTAAGAGAGTTGAGATAGAGAACCTGTGCACATCTTTAATCACTTGTGTAGTTTCATTACTTTTTATATTACATTATTAAATATGCGGCATCTACCACAAATATGTGGATCTTGTTTAAGATATGGTAACACTCTTAAGGTTAAACAAGAACTACATTAATTCAAGCTTCCATTTTAAACAAAACAAATAATAGCAAAAGAATACAGCTTACATTTATCAAGTAGCTCTCACAATGAATTTTCTCCCCTGTTGGCGTGGAATGGACCACCATGATCGACTGTGGGTGACTAGTCGTAGAGGTCTGTCGTCCTTTTGTCTGGACCTGCGTCGATCCACAGCACTGTGCGGTCTCTACATTGCTGTCTTCTCTTGCGCCAGGATGCATCACAGAAACGGAATGAAAATAAACACTAGCAGCAAAGTATTATCATGATTACATCATTGTCAAAGTTCTTTGCTTGATCAAAGAACAGCAATACAATTAGGTTCCAGCATCCTGGCCAATGCCAGCAACTACATCTGAGCTTTTTAAAAGCAACCTAAACACAAGTTTAGCAATTACAAATCCCATCTGAGATGAACTGACTAAAGTCTGCGTACCTTTAGTGACAATGAGCCGCTAACAGTTGGAGGAAAGGCTTTACAGATATATCTTCTCGAGCTAGAGTTAAGCTGCTGCTTTATGCTGCCTCAGCAGTACTCTCACTGTATCCCTCAGAGTAGATCATCTATCCTTCGATTATACAACATCTATGCAGGACAGGCCTGTGGTTATTGAACTGGCAGCTGTAAGAACAACTTAACTTTAAACAAGACGATCAAGACAATTTTTCAATTTATTCTTGCTTGTGAGAAAACAGGCCAGTATAGCGACGTCCTAAACAACCACGTTTTATGCACAATCACACCACCACATGCCACAGAACACACAGTAACTTTCCACTGACCCCCACCTGAGTGCAGTAAAACAGGCCTAAAAGGATTTTATTACAACCTTGCCTGATGTATTACCCTCTTAAGCTGTCTTTTGGTCATAAACGTTCTTCTCAGTATGTACAACCATGTTCTCTTTACTCAGACAAGTACAGCTTGATGAGCAAACTTAATCATACCTACGAACATAATTATGAACATGCTTTTTATATCATTTAATATGATAATGATATAATAGCGTATTTTTACTATGGAAATATTGGTCAGAAAACATCTAGAAAAAGTTTTGATTCCACATGAGCTGGATAAGTAAGCTCAAAGTTGCAAGTTCTCCTAATTCAAATCAGGAGGCAGCACTGATTAAAGGGAAACTTCTTTGGTTGCCTCTTTATGTAAATATATGTGGTAGTAATGACTTTAAATGTGTCAATGCATTTAAAGTAAATAAATAAATCCTTCTCTTCTATGCCAGAATTTTAAATACAAATACATTTTGTTGAAGTTATGAATTTATTTCATTATTTATTTTAGCCACAGGTTGCAGATTTCTGGTTTATGCCATTGTCAAGATGATGTCTCTTTGTATTACACTGTTTGTATTGTTAGTTTAATGCATGCTTCTTCAAAGTAATTATCCTCCTGGAAATATACCAGAGGATACTTTTAGCTTTTCCATCTGCCCGTTCTTTTATTGGCATTCCAACGAAAGAAACTGGAGTCAGTTTTAATTTGCACAAGACCAAAGTCTAGTTTATTCCTGACCACATACAACACAATCTAATTTGCCATATGCTAATACTGCGGACAGGTTAACCTCTACCCATGTCAATTTGTTGAATTGTATTACAAAAGTGTGTGTTATTTGTAGCTAATTGCAACAAACCTACTGATAGTAGAAAACCTTGAAGATGCTACAGTGCTCTGGTCTCAGCTCCAAAAAAAATATGTTAATGAAAACAAAGTTCACATGGAATTGATTAAAGGTCACAAAATGTTATCCAGTCAACAACTGTGTAAATAAAACATTGTCTGAAACTCCATAAAACTTCATAAACAAAATGGCATCACACAAACCAAATGGTATATGGTTAGGACCAGTTTATACACAGTTAATGACCAGTGAATGACAAATGTAAGTTTAGAACAAGTGATCACAAAGGAACCAATTCTAGCAATTTAATAAATAAAAAACTTCAACTTAATGTTATGTACATTACAGTACTTATACTGGCAGCATCTGTTTCACTTCTTGTGTTGTTTAATCGTTGAAGGATTTAATGAACATTAAAAAAAAAAGATTGTCCTTTTTCTTGTTGAATCAGGTGATCAAGCACAACACTTCTAGTTAGCAGCAGCTTGGTTTTTCCCAGTATAATGTGACTTTACTACAGTGGACCACAGAATAAGGTCAGACTGACCACCTTGGGGTTTTTTTCCCAGCATAAACTCACTACACTATTATTAGTTGGACTTTTACTAACCATATTTATATTATATCCTTCTTCTCAGAAATCTAGGTCCAATACGAAATAAACAGAACCGTTCACCAGTTAGATAGTCAGCAAAATGTAACTTATGAAGCACTTAATGAAAAACTCATTAAATGCTTCATAAAGAAGGAACATAAAACTGATAAAACAAGGAAATAAATCATTTTAATGATACATATAATTAAAAACATATAAAATGTTTATCACATTTTTATAAGAAAGTCTTCAGCTACTTTGTGAATGAGTCAAGACCACCAAGATGTCAAAACAAAGAAAAATAATCACAATAGAACCAGACTTTTTAGACAATGAATTCATAACTCTAAATAATGATCCTGTGCAATTATTTATGTTAATTTATTTTTCTTTTAGATTAGCCAGAAAAATAAAAAAAAACAATCATCTATAAAATTTCGCCTCCAAAAATGTGCCTACTAATGTGGGTGACTCAAGCCAAAGTCGAGCAGCGTTTAGCCAATAAAATGGTGTTTCTTTGATCACATGACAAAGGGTAAGCTGCCTAGCACAGCTGTTATGGCACCTTTGGCCCAGTCCAATGCAGTGGTACCATGTGATGCAAGGAACGTGATTTAACTCAAAGTTTGTCTTGATGGAGTTGGCTGAAGGTCACTACATTTCGCCCGTTTTTAACCTTGACTTAATTGTTAATGGGCTTTAACTTGTTTTATCTTCATTTAAACTTCTTTTTTTTTTTTTTTTATCATTTTGACTAAACATTTTCCAGCAAAAAAAAAAAATAAATAAATAAATAAATAAAAACCTCCTCTGTTTTTTTCTCTACGTGTGACAACATGGATAAATGACAACAAAGTTGTTGCTATGGAATTGCCATCACAAAGATCTCAGTAGAACTGAAACCTGACTAACTATACCATTTCTGTCAGGAAGAGTAATGGTTTAAATAAAAATCAAAACGTCAGCAAACCAATGTCAGATGCTTATGGGTCCAAAATGCTTGACCCTGACATACATATTAAAAATGCTAGTATTACAGTATCATTCTTCCTTCACTGTAAATTCTGCAGAGTTAAATCAACACTATGCCGAGTCTATTTGGTCCCTTTCAGAATTGGCTCTTATAGAGTTATTTCAACAATAGTTTGAGTAGTTATAACT
>CAEFZX010001309.1:0-53936 GCA_903066825.1 Alfaro cultratus | reverse complement strand
TCGTAAAAACAACCCCCAAACTTTCTGCGAGTGTTGTACATTGTGTCAGATGCAATAATCTGCTGGGGTTTTTTTTTTTTTTTTTTTACATTTAAAAAAAAAAAAAAAAAAAAAAAAAAAAAAAAAAAAAATCAAACAGAAACAACTTAAGTTTTGAATCTCCTTCGTGTTATTTGGTGATGTGTTAGTGATTGTGCGTGTAATGGTGAGATGCGGTTGAGCTGCATGTTCAGATGTGAGTGAGGCTGGAGCCGGAAGGTGAGCTTTTCTTAATATTTGGGATCCAAAATGGGTCAGGCCTCTCAGCAGCTAGCCGCCAGCTCGCTAACTGGCTACCTGGTAATGTAAACATTTTTTTCAGCTGTCGGCACTGTTAGCCGCTAGAGTGGTTGCTAAATACTTTCACCGTGGACGTGGAAGAGCCACAAGCTGTGTTGGCCCACTGCTGGAGGTGTATTTAAGCGGCTGGTGAAATTTTATTTCGGTCAGTCTGAGGCTGCCTTTGTATTTGCCTCTTCTGGCATGCAGCCATTAGTCTACGAGTCCTTATTTAGCTAACGTTAGCACAAGCCGCGGCTCACCGTCCTCTTCCTCCTTTTATTATTTCTGCATTGTAATTAGACGACCATCTTGGTGACATTAAAACCTGCTTTCCCCCGTAGCGTTTAATATTACACACACATTGACTTATAGTGTGGTTAGTGATCAAGTCGGGCTGGTTGGTCGACCAGCTAGCTCGTTAGCACTCTGCTGGAATTCAGCATCAAATTATTGTCTTCATGGCGTCGGTGCGTCTGCTGAGCTGAACCTTACACCTTCATTTGCTCATACCCGACCTTTCCTTTACCTCAAAATGGAAAGTTATCATAAATGCCTTGATGCATCACTTGATTGTTGCAGCATAAACTATATATTTTGCCATTCTGGCAACCACTTGCACATCACAATGTATCTTATCTTCATTTCTGATGCCTTCAGGTGCTCTTTGTTAACTCCACGTTGCATTCAAGTCCTGTCCTGCAGAATACACAGACAATGTGCATTTCACTAAATCATCACATGCATTTATATGAATTATGCATTTAAAACATTTATTGTACATTATATAGATACATTTCACACATGGTAATAATGGCTTAAGTGTTGAATTCTGTTTAATTTTTGATGATTAAAGGGTTTGACTTTCAAAAGTACCTTTATATTAAATGTCTCCAAGACAAGTATCTCCAAAGAGTTGCTGTGAATGGTGATGCTGTGGGCAGGATGGGTCTCCAGTAGCAGTCAGTCTTGCATCGAATCTGAAGAGGCTTCTGACCAAATCTGTTGTTTACACTTTATGAGTATCATGACATCCTAAGAGCTCAATTTCCAGGCCGCAGAGATGATATTATACTGTAGGATGTCCTGGTTGACAACATCAGTTGTTGGGAAACACTACTAACCCACCTCACTTGCTTTTGCCATTCTTCTTTAAATCTGTCTGGCTGATTTAAAGAAGAATGGCAGAAACACAGGAGACCCTTTCCCCCGATAGGACTAATGGAAGTGATGGCTTGAACCTCTTCCTTGCTTTTCTGCGCTGCATCTCCTTTTCAACTTCTTTGGGATTTGTCGTCATAGTTCAGGTATCATTTGAGCTTTTCGGACGCTAATCAGCTGCCCCCAGTTGTGAAAACAATACCTTATTGCCATGGTTATGAATCAATAATTGTCTAAAAGTCAAAAAGAAGAAATATCCTTCCAGCTGTACAGCATCCAAAATCAGAGGAATGACTGTCCCAACATCCAACTAAAAAAAATCTAGTGACTCCAGCATCGCTCCTGAATCAGAGACAAGAGTCAGTAGCACCTTACTTAGGCTAAGCAGAAAATAGGCTGGATCATTGTCTAAATCTCTGTTTTTAGATGGAATTCAATTTAATTTTGAAATTACTTTGGAGGAAGAGTAACAGAAATATCACATTTTGTTAAAAAAAAAAAGAAGGAAGTTTTAAGCAGCCGTCATGTTTCTATTGAACTCTTATTTACATAATCATCAGTTTTTGTTCACAAGAAAAGCGGTAGTTGGTCTATAACAGTGACGATCACATGTGAACCACCTGCAGCTAATCATTTAGCATGTCAGGAGCATCTTGGATTTTGAGTCTGTGAAAATGACTAATGATGCTTTTCGACTAGTGTAATATTTACATTTATTTAAGTTGCTTCCTTGCAGAAGGTTTCAGACCCTTGGCACATTTTGTCAACTTGCAGACATAATCTTCAAGATTTTAAATTTGACAGGTCAACACAAAGTTATGCATAGCTATGAAATAAAACAAAACAATACATTTAAAAAAAATATTTTTTTTTAGAAATATAAATCATGACTCAATATTTTATAGAACCACTTTATGCTCCAGTTGCATGTTAAATGCAGAAAATGTTAACAGTTTTTCCTTGAATACTAACTCAAACTGAGTCAGATTGGATGGAGAGGATTTCTGAAGATCAGTTTTCAAGTCTTACCACAGATCAGATAGATTCCTGTCTGGACTTTGACTAGGTCACTGTGATACATGGACAAGCTTTGATATAAACTATTCCATTATGGTTCTCATAGTCTGACTGTTCAATTAGATGCTATTGGAAAATGTTGATGTAGGTCTACATGAACAATAGAGAACAGGTAAAGGGAAGGATATTAATGTGAAATTGGCTAATGTTTTGAAAGGTTAGGGGATTTCTACACCCATAGTCCAACTTCTCTGATATCTGTCTCAGAGCTACAAATCATGCTTAAAAGTATTTTATAAATTTGCTTTTGGGCATTTTATTTTGGTTGTAATTCACTGGGAGCCATTTTCGTTACATCCTCACAAATAAAAATGTTCCTATAGTTGAAGACTGATTTGTGTGTTTATTTTGGCTATGATGTTCTGATGACCTCTTGTTTGGCGTTGCAGATTACGTCTTCTTTGAAAATTCCTCCAGTAACCCTTACCTGATCCGTCGGATAGAAGAACTCAACAAGGTACTGCATTGTTTGTCATTTTTGTGCCGAAGGGGGAATAACTTGGATTCCTGCCTGCAACCTCCACCTATTGCCCCTATGTCAGGGCAATCCTGGTGCTCGAGGGCCGGTGAGCTGCAACTCTTAGATGTCTCCCTGGTCCAACACAGCTGAATCCAACAGCTGACTCACCTCCTAAGTGCAGTCAGGTTCTCCAGAGTCCTGCTAATGAGTTCATTATTTGACTCAGGTGTGTTGAAGTAGAGACACATCTAAAAGTTGCAGGAGACCAGCCCTCGAGGCCTGGAATTGCTCACCCCTGCCCTATGTCTGTGTGCGTTCTGGTATTTTAAGTGTTAATTGTTTGACTGAAATTGACAGGTGTTCCTTTGTCTCCCAACTGTCGTTTTTTTTCATTACTGGACACACCTGTAAGGGCGTGTGTGCTTGTTGACGTAATAACACCTGTAATAAAGGCTTTTAAAGCCCACGTATTTGTGCTTAGCATGCATGGTTAGCTAGAATTTGATACCAGCTTTTAGCTGGAATAAATCTGCAACATGATCTGATGCTGTTCCAGCTTGGTCACGTGTACAGTTTCCTCTTTTAACATGTCTGCGAGGGTGTGTCAGCTAAGCCAACACAAAGCAGACCCAAACATTGCATCGTTACTCTAGACTTGCTTGATGGAGTTGAATACTTGAATTGGAAACAAATATTTAGTGAGAAAATGTCAAATAAGGTCTTATTTATTAAAAAACAACAACATTTTATTAATGTAATAGAGACACAACGGGGAATTGCTGCATCAGACTCTTTGTTCGCCACACAACCAAGGAATTTGATTTTGGCTGCACTTTGCTCTCAATGAAGACATTCAGTGTAATATTGCTGCTTTGCAAAGTAAAAAAGAGCTTATACGTCGCTTATCTTCCTTGTTTGCTAAATAAACTTGAGATAGTGAGGGGTGAGTAACATGACTTCTGCTGTTTTATTGCTTTGCTATGTATTTCTTATTTTGTAATCAAAAACAGACCTGGTCTGATCTGCTGATTGCAAAAAGACATGCACCTTGTTTAATTAAAATATGACCAAAAAGTGAAACCGGTGGATTATATAGATTCATTACACACACACATCAACTTCAAAGATTTATTTCAGTTCATTTTGATGACTATGTTTTACACAACTCAAAAGAAAGTTTGTGTACTGTTCATTATACATACTTAATAATTGGTTGGGGCTCCTTTTGTATTTCATAGAGGTGATGAACCTTCAACTCATCTTCATTGTTTGCTTTGTTGTCTCCCATCTTCCTCTGAACAATACTCCATAAATTTTCTATATGCGGTTTTGGTTTGACTAGTTTACTAGCTGATCAAACATAGTGATTTTATCATTATTAATGAAAATAGTTGTTGTACTTTTGGGAAATAGGGCTTGTCAAATCCTGCTTGCTTCCCAAGTCCAGCTGGAAAATAAAATCATCTCAATAAAGAAACATAAAGTGCTCTAAAATTTCTTGGTTGGTGGCTGTGTGTTGACTTTTTTTTTTTTTTTTTCCAAAAGTCTGTTGCTTCTTTTGTGTTTTTAAATGAGATGCAAAGACAAGAAACTAAGTCACATGGATACAAAACAAGCACAACCAGCAGTAATATAAAACAAAACCTAAACAAACAAAAATGAACAACATAAACCTTAAAGGGGTCAAACATTTATGTGAATTGCATTGCATTGTGTATTTTATGTTTGACCTTTGACTCCTGAAAACACAGAGGGCCAACACCATCAGATGATCTGTCATCCTAAATCATCACTGAATGTTAAAACTTCACCCTGGACCTCAAAAAACTTTGATTCTGTGTCTCTTCACTCTTTCTTCAGTCTTAGTTCGGCTCCAATGTTTCCGTCGTTCTCTCTTATTGCAAAGTGAAATATCACATAAATCAGACCAGAATAGATAAAGCCACTTTTAATGAATCATCCTCAAACTCTTCAATGAACTTTGCATTTGCAAGCCTCTCAAAATTGTAACTCTCCCTGTTGATTTTGCATAATTTTTCTTCCACAAAACTTTCCATTGTTATGCTTGGAGCACTTTGAACAGCCAGCAGTTTCAGCAGTGACCTTTTTGTGGCTTGACCTCTTCAGGGAGGGTTCCAGTGATTGACTACTATCGACTCGGCAGCGTATGATGGTGTAGACCACTTGTGTCAAACTCAAGGCCCGGAGGCCAAATCTGTCTCGCTGTAGCCTTTTATGTGGCCCTCTAAACTTCAAATTACATCAATACATCCCTCCAGTTTTTCATAAATCCGAAACATTCACACAAAATCAACAGATCCCCACATTTTTTCAGATTTTACTGGAATTTTTTCTCAAAATTGGCCAGAAATATTGGGTTTATGTGACTCCTGCCTCAGCCTTACTTGATGTCAAGTCGTAGTCCGTGACCGACAAGGTAATTAACAAAAAGTCACATTTAGCATCATGCTTTTTTTTTTTCTCTAAGGTTTTTGTGGCTCTAGTGGCCTGTATTTTTTGAAAGTAGGCTGACAGGAAAGAGGGCAAGAAGAGGGGGAAGACATGCGACAAATGTTGCCGGGGCCGGGAGTCGAACCCGTGACGGCCGCGTTGAGGACTAAGGCCTCCATACGTGGGTTGTGCTAAACCCCTACGCAAATTCCTTACAAATATTTCTGAATTAGCGCCACAAAATCTCTGATTTTGGTAGCAAAAAACACAAATAAAGTCCTGGATGGACTGATCAATGTGAAAAGATGTTCAATATTACACTTATTGAATGCTGAAACAAACACTTATTTATTGATATTTTAACAATTTAATTGGTTTTATCAATACATTCTAGTCCAACCAGCCCTTTAGGAACATTCAGATTTTTGATTTGGCCCAAAACAAAAATGAGTTTGACATCCCTGAGTTAAATGAATCAGACTTTTTTCTGAACCTATACCCCAACTTCATCCAGTGAGTTTGAATAACTGAAATAAATTACTTTTTCTCTATTAGTAAGATGCTCTTGTTCTCCCACATTAAATCACTCAGCATCAGTTTTGCCATTTAATACTTGTCAGTCCACCCGTTGGACTAATTATACAACGTGACAATAAATCAATCATCTTTTTTCTTTTAAACCGTTACTGTTCTTTCCAGCTTGTCTCAACTTGACGGCTGCACAAAGGAAATGGTTCTTCTGGGAAATTGGAGTCGTGTAGACGGGCTTGTTTGCTGCATTTCTTCATGCCAACCTTGATCTTCATTCTCTCTTATTTCAGACCGCCAGTGGGAATGTCGAGGCCAAGGTGGTTTGTTTCTACAGAAGGAGAGACATCTCTCACAGCCTCATCCAGCTCGCAGATAAACACGCAAGTGAGTCGCTGGCTCGGCCCATAAGCTGATATGAATGACAGTTGCAGCTGAAATTTGTCTTTAGAGAAGTGCATGAATATAAACAGCAGAGGAAAAACTGAACGTTGAGTATTAATGTTGATGGTGGTGCCGACTGAATGGCAGCCTGGTCTTTGTCAGTTTGCCTCAGGGCAGCTGTGGCTACAATGTAGCTTACCACTACCAGTGTATGAATGGGTGAATGTAGCGTAAAGCACTTTGGAGTTCCTGTATTTGAAAAAGCACTACTCAGGGTTCCCTCTACATGTAATTGATCGCACCATGGCAAAAATAAAAGCCACCACACCTTCAGAATAAAGGCTTTTTTTATTTGTAATATATTTTAAAACATTATAAAGCATATACATTTATATAATCTATAGTTGTGAACTTGTACTCACCATCAAACAAGAATTACAACATATCTTATTTACAATGCAGATTATAACTCACTACCTTAGAATATCATACAATATATTTATTTTTCTTCAAGATCAGTTAGAAAAATAAACTTTAGCACCACATAATTTAGTATTTGAGAGAAAAAAAGATCAGGTTGACTTATATTAACGATACAGGAGCCTTTCCAGCCTGATAAATTATTAAATATTTGTAATAGATTTCGACTCATCCCTTCTATATGAGAGCAGTAGGCATTACACAGCTCTGCAGTTACACATAATTCCACTAATATTCCATATTTTAATGATCTTTAACTTATGTTAACATTCAGTGTTTGCGGTTCCTGCATGCCTTTTATGTTGGTTAATAAATCTTTACTGAGATTTTCAGAAGGCTGACAACATTTCTTTCTCCAGAAGGCTCCATGGCAGACGGATCAAACAGATATGTCTGTAATATGTGGAGCACATTTAGAAAATAACGCTTCCTTTGAAATAGCTTCTTACTTCTCTCTGCTTCCTCTAACTTCATTTTTTAGAGACCTCCCTGAAGCAGCTGCAGCTCCTTTACTCAGAACATTGTGTTCAAGCTCCATTATGGAGGAAATGGAAAATTCTGCAATGAGGTCACCTGTTTTTAAACTGGTTTGATTCCTTTTGTTCCTGAAACCAAAGCAAAAAATCAGGCGTAATGCATAACTGTTAGCTCACTTGTTCTTAATCTAAAAGTGGCAAACCTGCATTCAGGATTGAGAATCTGAGACTTTTGGGCATTTGAACTTGATAAAGGACTTTGATGGTTGCCAATGGATCACAAACATGTTTACAGTCATCGTAACCCTTCCATTGTTTTCATTAGTGTTTGACAAATCCACTGAAAAGTAATTTAAATCGTTTCTGGATTGTAGTTTGAGTATTTTGCTCTCATCTGCTGCTGTTGTCTGTGTGTTGACTCAGCTTCTCCAAACCAGCAAATCCAGTATTTATGGATGGATACTGTGCTTTAGATCACATTTTTAGTTTGTCTGAAGGGCTGGATGATACGGCTTAAAAATAAAATAATTTTTTTTTTCCGTACTTAGATCCAGTTTCTGATTTTAACAATTTTTCTCTTTTTTTCTAAAAAATTTTAAAAAAATGCAAATGTCAGAAAATATTTTCAAAAACTGCCGTTTATTTTAATCATCCGTTCTGTGAGTTGTATGGCTTATTTCACAAAAAGACTGTCTTAAATTTACAAGAAAAAAGTCATTTCAATAAGAAAAAATGTTGAATAATAGTTAATTTTTGTGTTGGCATTCCCATAAAATTGCTACTTCATTCTCCAAATATTGTGACTTTATTCTGGTAATATTAGGACTTTATTCTTGTGTTACTCTGACTGTATTCTTGTAACATCATGACTTTATTTAAAAAAATATGGAAAATAAAATTTTAATCCTGATTCTAATATTCTGTCAGAGTTGACTTGAATTCAAAGTCCAAATAAATTGAAGCTGTGAAACAGATGGTGGATTTTGGGCGAAGTGACATGATCTATGGGAACCCAAAGAGTTTACTGGTGAAAATAAAAATGCAGATTTTCCAAAAATGTAACCTTCAAAAACTAAAAATGTGCCCATTCTTAATCTTACATAAATTGCAGTGAAAGTTTTTGATTTTGAAGCACTTTTTTTCATCTAACAAAACAAAATTCATCCCTTAGATTTGTCCTAAGGGCTGAATTTGTTTTGTTTTTCCTCCTCCTGCTTGTTTCTTCGGTGTGTTTACTCTGATTTGGTCTTTTCTCTTTGTTCCTTTTGCAGAGGAGTTGGAAGAAGAGAAAGAGAACCCAACAGAGACCGAGCTCACAGACAAACAGAAACACCAGCTTCGTCACAGAGAGCTCTTCCTCTCCCGACAGTATGAGAGTCTACCTGCGACACACATCAGGTACTAAAACACAAGCTCACACACGCATGCAGATTGTTTTCTATACCACGCCGCTCGTCATCTGCAGGCAGCGCACGTGGACATGTCATTCAACCACAAATGCATTACAGGCCACTTCCTTTGAATATGTTTTACATGGTGTGTGCTTCCCTTTCTCCTCTCCTTCAGGGGGAAGTGCAGCGTCGCATTATTGAACGAGACCGAAGCCGTTCTTTCATACCTTGACAAAGAGGTAAGCCTAAGGGGGGGAAACGACATCTGCTCCTGCTGCTTGATCTTTTATCTGAACATCATGGAATAACGCACCACACTTATCTTTTTTCCTAATTTTAGATTCCTTTTAAACAAATTTATTTGACTCTATCTTGGTTTAGCTTCACAAAATGAAATAAACCTAAAAAGGTTTGATCTCATTTAGGGTGTTTTCACGGTAGACTGTTCGATAATTATAGTTTTCAGACATTGTTTACATCTGGATTTACTCCGTCTGGCTTCTGTTGGTGTAGAATTATAACTCAGAAAACAATTGGATACGTATCTGACTTAGTAACACATATAAAAGTGGTTCAAATCAGATTTTTTTTTTTGCACATGAAAAGAGCTGAATTGGGTGGTTCAGACTGGGATTTGAGTCGCATTGGTGATTCTGGTCACCAGTGGATCTCTGGATTAACTACATAGATTACAATCTGAATTTATAACCTACTGCTACATATTGTTATAAACTAGACGGCATGTATAATTTAAGTCTTCAGAGACTTGACTTAACATCTCCTAATGAACCAGTTAGTTGTTTATAATCAGATTTTATTCAATATTGCCAGATTGTTCAGATAACAGGCACGACTTAAGACCAGGACCGTCTGAACTACTTAGTTCAGACCTGAACTAACTGTTCCAGTCTGCTAAATGAATAAATCGCTGCAAACATTCTCGCCTCTTATTTCCTGACAATTTATCAGTTGCTTTTAAATGTAGCCACTCTTTTCTTTCAGAAAGGTGTTGATTTTTCTTAATTTTTTCCACATTGTCTGGCACTGTATTGATTGTGTAGCTTAATGAATTTGACAGAAGAGAGTAGTCATATGAAGTGACGTCTTTCTGCTCCTCTTCAGGACACTTTCTTCTACTCGCTGGTGTACGACCCGACTCAGAAGACCCTGCTGGCCGATAAGGGAGAGATCCGAGTGGGACCGCGCTTTCAGGCAGACGTACCTGAAATGATGCAGGAGGGTACGTCGCAGTTTGTTTGAAATTCACTTGGAACATTTTGGCCGATTATTTTCCTTTTCTTGTTTTCTCTGAAGTAATCATGTTCCAGTTCACTCTTTAAGATGCTTCCTTTGTGTTGCAGGAGAGGCAGATGACAGGGACCAGTCCAAACTGGAAGAGAAGCTCTGGGATCCAGAGTGTCCTCTGACCGACAAACAGATAGATCAGTTCCTAGTGGTGGCGCGGTAGGTCACCTTTCTGCTCGGATTGCTGCCTCATGGTCACATAAACCCAATCTGGTGTCAGAAAGATCATAGATCCTGGTTGAATTAAGTTGTTCAGCTCTGTTTCTTATGTCTGATGTTAATTTTCTCATTTAATTTAAACATTTATAGAACAAATGTAGTTCTAACTATGATATGTTTTACAAAAAGCATATTTCTGGATGAATAGTGTTTAGAGTTCTGTAGTAACTAGTTACATTTACATTTTGTATCCTATTGGAAAAAATTTACTTATAGGAGTAATTTTATTACATTGTACTTTTTACTTGAGTAATTTTATGATAAAGTATTGCTACTATTACTTGAGTAAGTTTTGGGTGAAGTTACCCACTGTGAGTAATTTTACTGAATGAAGAACAAATACATTTTAACCAAACATTCACCAGACACACCTGCAGGTTTTAAGTTTTATATTGAAAGAAACTGATTTGGGAAAAATGTTTCATTTGCTTGATTTTGTAATTATGTTATGTATATTAATTATTTTCATTTTGGTCCTTTAAAAAGGCCAAAATGTCCACACATTTTGGTCTGTCTGATGCTGTATTTTTTAAATATTAGATGATTGATTTTTTTTACTTTTTTACTCTGCCTGGAGTAAGTTCTTGGCTACTTTTTACTTTTACTTGAGTAAAAATTCATCATCAAAGTAGTGGTGCTCTTATTTGTGAACATGTTTTGCGTATTTATAGTGAAATTGGGGAAAATTCCACCTGTTTGCTTTTATTTCACGGGTTTCTTGTTTGTTGTTGGATTTTTTCAGAGCGGTCGGGACCTTTGCCCGAGCGCTGGACTGCAGCAGTTCAGTTCGACAACCAAGCTTGCACATGAGCGCAGCTGCGGCCTCTCGAGACATCACACTGGTGAGTCAGGCACACTTTCTTTCTGGAGACGCACCAGTCAGACGATCCTCCATTTTCACTCTATAAATGCTTCAATCAAGGAGATGCACTTTTAGGCACTTTGAGTTCGATCATAATCAGATTATGGTATCTGGAATGAATGTTTGGATAATATAAATGCTTAAGTTTCTGTTGCATTCAATATTAGTGTCTCTATTTAGGAATCTGCAAGATATTCTAATGTTTTAGAAGAAGCTCAAAATGGTGCTTCTGTTTCTTTCACGCTGCTGCTTCCTAAATAGGATTTCATCATAACCCTCGTTCTCTCTTAGTTCCACGCGATGGACACGCTGCATCGCCATAACTACGACCTGTCCAGCGCTCTGAGCGTTCTGGTCCCAGCGGGCGGCCCGGTGCTCTGCAGGGATGAGATGGAGGAGTGGAGCGCCTCGGAAGCGGCCATGTTTGAAGAGGCTTTGGAGAAATATGGAAAAGACTTCAACGACATCCGACAAGACTTTGTAGGTGTTTGGTTCGTTTTCTTACTGAATTGCGACTTTGGTGTTAATTATGTGCAAGTTTAAAGTCGATCTGCTGTGAGAAACTTCAAAACTTTTTAAACAGAACACAGACTAAGTTTTATTAGGGCTGCAACTAACGGTTAATTATTCTGACGATTAATCAGTTAATCTGATAAATCTTAAATCTTTTTTTTATACATTATTAGAAATAACATCAAACATGAAAATAAACAATTAAGTTTCTTTTTAAATAAGAAAATAAACATTTTATTGCCATAAAATGCACTAAAATCATTCATTTAGTACATCCATGATCATTTGAGCAAAGGATGCATCTTCAGCTAAAAAATACTTTAAAAAGCTAAACTCTTTCTGCCTAATTTAACATAAAGTCTGACTTTTTTGTCTTTATCAATTAATAAATAGAAGATGCTTATTTTAAGATTTTTTGACAGAATTTGAATCGGAGGAAGCTAAAACTATGACAAGATAAAGGTGTTTTTTTTATCTTAGATGCAAAACATCTATATCTTTTGTGCATTTTTGGATTAATTACTGCTCTAAATATGTTGTTCTTTCAGCAAGTAGCCTTTTTTGAGTTTGTATACTCCAATTACTAAATTAGTTGACGATTATTTTAGTAATCGATTCGTCATGAGTAATTTGATTAATTGTTTCATCTCTAAATTTTTTTAATGTTCAAATTTTGCAATTTTCCCTCTCAATCCTTATCTGGACGACTTTCATTTTCTAATCTCTCTCTAATTGAACTTCAACAATACAACCAGGATACAATTGAATTAAGGCGGCTGCAGCAGGTGCTCATGAATACTTATGTGAATCACTGCATGTGTGTCGTCGTCTGCGGCCAGAAGCGAGCGAAGTCAGTAGCTCCCAGCCTTTGTGGTCACGACGTCTCATGAATAAACATGAACGCTCTGCGCCCAGATGGCAGGAACATGAGGTATTAATATCATTAATTTGCTCTCTGTCTCCCTCTCCAACCTTCACTTTATGTTTGGCTCCTCCTGCGTCGTGAAGCTGCCATGGAAGTCCCTGACCAGCATCATAGAGTACTACTACATGTGGAAGACCACAGACAGATATGTGCAACAGGTGAGGCTGCTGCAGTCATTTGTGTTTGGAGATATTCAGATATTAGCTCAGAGCTGCTGACTGAAATTACAGATTATATTTACCGTGTTCATGCAAGACCAAAAACAACCAGGACCCCTTACAAATGAATAAAAACTCAACAGGGTGCATTTTAAGCAGCTTATAATGAACTCAAAACAAACTTTCTTCCTGTGGCCAAGCTCTTTGTGCCACCTGAAGGTTTTACATTTACGCTCGTCGTCTTCTGTGCTTTCCTTTACAGAATCTCTCAACAAAAAGGCTCCAAATGTAGTTTCTCACTTCAAGGGAGGGATTATTGATTCGAGTTTAACTTTGAAAACTTCAGCTCTAACTTTTCAAACTAAATTATGGCTTGTATTAAACTTTGCAAGCCTGTAAAACTGTATTTAAAAGTCTGTAGGGTAGAAATTTGGTCTAAAATTTGATGTCTGCGACTTTAGAAAGCCATAAATGTAAAACATGAGTTTCTACCCAGTCTGGAAAAGTTTTCTTTTGTCTTATTGCTCACATTTGTAATTCTGTATCTTTAATTTCTCATAGATTTTGAAGTATTGAGCAAGTACTCACAGAAGACAGAAGATCTGAGATGGAACTTTTTTAGGCATTTTGAAAAAGCAATTTTAGGATGGTAGTGTATTGGTTTCTGTTCAGAGCGACTTGTTTTTGATTTTCTAATGAATAAATTCACTCTCTGTTTCCATGAGCAGAAGAGGCTGAAGGCAGCTGAGGCAGAAAGCAAGCTGAAGCAGGTTTATATCCCCACATAGTGAGTTTCCTTTCTTTGTTCTTCAAAATTAAAATGTAAATTTCAATGTTTTTCATGTTTTTTATGTACTGAAAATGCAGCGTTTTCACATCGCTCTTTTTCTCGACAGCAACAAACCCAACCCCAACCAGATCTCGATGACCAACGGTAAGATGGCGACTGTGAACGGAGCGGGCCCCGGGGCCTTCCACGCAGCGGGAGGCGGCCGAGCCTGCGAGAGCTGCTACAGTAAGTTTGGTTTGTCCACATGAACCCAGCTTCAGAACAAAACGCCAACAAATGTTTCAGTTTTCTGCTGGGTGACAGAATATTGTTTGTTTGTTTGATGACGATGTGTTTGGCTTAAAAAGGAAAACCCTGTATTCAAATAGTTTCCATAGAAAGTTTTCATTTATGATTTATTTTGGAAAAATTAAAAGAATCTGTAGTCAGGGGAATACTTTAGTCTAGGGCTGCAAATGACCATTATTTTAGTAATCAATTATTCTCTTATTATTTTGTCTATTCATTGATTAATTGGATAAGACAACTGGCACATTCTACTGATTTTTCATTTAACCACTTAAGTGTATTTTATGCAGTATTATAAATAGACACAAATACAAATAAATAACTCAATTCATTTTAAACAAAATCATATTTTTTTGCATAAATTGAAATTTTTTTATGTGTTTCTAATATTTTATAAAATAAGCTTAAGTGCCTAAATGAAAAATCTGTAAAATGCACCAGTTTTTTGTATCCAATTAATCACCAAAGTAATTTATTATTGAAATAATCATTAGTTGCAACCCTAATTGGCAGCTGTTGGCTCTAATTATAAAAGTTACCAAAAATAAATGCTTAAAATATCGACCTGTGAGTGGTTAATCTAGATTTTTAATTGAGTCATTGACATATATTAACTTTTTGATAATTTACTGACCTCTATATTACAGTAAAATGGACGGACAGAGGAAATGGATTTGTTTTTAAAACCAGTTTATCTTTTGCCCTGCCAGTTGTGTGAACAGCATTTCAGATGTTTACATACGAGTCCTAATAGAGTTCAAATAACAGTTGAATTATTTAAGGCACTGATCAACAGATGTTGATTTTTCCAGTGCGCTCCGCTAACAGGATTTATTGCGTTTTGTGCGTTGAGCAGCCATGCAGTCGGCCCAGTGGTACTCCTGGGGGCCTCCCAACATGCAGTGCCGCCTTTGCGTTTCCTGCTGGATGTACTGGAAGAAGTACGGCGGTCTGAAGATGCCGAGCAGAGCCGAAGCCCCAGAGGAGAGGACCTCCCCCACTCCTGCAAGCAATGTAAGTTCAAGACCTTATGTCGCAAACTGGAGGCCCGCGGGCCACATCTGGCCCGCCAAAACTTTTAATGTGGCCCTCGAGACTCCAGAGGGAGGCATAAATGGAAATTGTGCTAATTCTCACCAATTCAGCAGACCCTCACATTTTTTCACGCTAATACATAATTGTACGTTCATTGCAAATTCGTCTGCAACTAATGATTGTTTTAGTAATTATTGATTATTTTGACGATTATTTGGATAAAATAGATGGTACATTCTGCAGATCTTTAATTTAATCCTTTTTTTATACAATATACATTAAAGATGCAAATAGATAAAATTTTAAATGACAAAATACATATTCATAGCCTAAAATGCTAAATTATAGCATTCCTAATTATGAAATCCAAACGGCATGAAGCTAAAGTTTTGCTAAAATATATTTACAGACAAAAGTGTTTTTGTCTTGAATGCAAAATGTTGACATTTTTTGTACAGCTTTGGCTTAATTATTGCTCTGAATTTCTTTCTTTCAGCAAATGACCTTTTTTTTAGACTGCATACTCCAGCTAACGATTAATCGATTACATGATTAGTTGACGATTATTTTAATAATCGATTAATCACTATTAATCCGATTAGTTATTTTTGCCCTATTATAAATTTTCCAAAAGAATTGTTAAAAACGTCAAGTTTAAGTGACTGCTAACTCCCACCTGCAGTTGGCAGTATTTCATACTTACCGTTATTTCGTGTCAAATATGAATAATTGATACGGCAAGTAAATGAAAGTCACATTTACCGTCATACATAAGCGCAAATATAGCTAAATTTCTTGCAAGTAATTCTAATTTAGCACCACAAAATCAGTCATTTTGATTACAACAAAAATGACAAAAACAATGTTCATTATTATTTAATTTTAAGATATATTTATCAAATGCAGACAGTGCTATTTATTAATATTTTTACAGCTTTTTTAAAGGTGTTTTCATGTTGTACATTCCAACGTTTCCCCCAGACAACTTGCTAAGCCCGGTGGTTGGGCGCTCAGCAGTCATTCATCCAGCGGCCTGTCGTATTTTTGAGTTAAATTTTTTTAAAGTTCACAGGACATTGTGTATTCTGACAAAACCAAACCCAACAAAATGAGCTTTAAAAATCAAAGTAGTGGCAATTTGTAATAAAAAAACATTACATGAAGAATTGGAGCAAAGCGAAAAGATTTTAATCCATGTAGAATCAGCAGAAATCATTAAGTTGTAAGTGTGTGAAATGTACCGATACAGTGTGTCTGTGATATCTCCAGTTAGCATCAATTATTCAGCGAGCTAGCAGCATATTGTAGTACATTGGATGCTAATAGGTTCACAGTTTCTCAAGGCCTTTTATAATGGAGGAAGCTGACCATTTGTAACAAAGAAAATAGCCTCACAGACGAGGACTGCAGCTTCATCTGCATAAACTAAAAGAAGGTCAAC
Source organism: Alfaro cultratus (assembly GCA_903066825.1). Taxonomy (NCBI): domain Eukaryota; kingdom Metazoa; phylum Chordata; class Actinopteri; order Cyprinodontiformes; family Poeciliidae; genus Alfaro; species Alfaro cultratus. The sequence continues at coordinate 37,674 of CAEFZX010001309.1, read as the reverse complement.
ATCATGTGAGATAAGTTGGTATTCAAAACCAGTGGTACTAATGGTATTAGTTAGCGCTGTGGCATACTGGGAGCCCTGGTTGTAATGGATGTGATTGTTTTAGTTCTGATGGAACAACATAAAGGTTGTTTCTGATGCTCAGAGTTGGTTTTTTGAGAGCTTCACAGCTTCCAGTGGCAGATTAAATTACAGCGTTCCAACACAGACTTCAGTCTGGAATAATCTGGATTGATTGAGTCCTTATTCCCTGTGGGATTAAAGTGATAAAGAGCTGAAGTTCTCAAAAAACAAACAAGAAAAGGAACTGTTTTAATTCTGGTGCATAGAAATGTTTTAATATGTCATCCATGGATCCATCCATCTATTTACCCATCCATCCCACTGTCATCCATCCATCCATCCATCATTCTGTCATCCATCCCACTGTCATCCATCCATCCATCATTCTGTCATCCATCCCACTGTCATCCATCCATCTATTTACCCATCCATCCCACTGTCATCCATCCATCCATCCATCATTCTGTCATCCATCCCACTGTCATCCATCCATCTATTTACCATCCATCCCACTGTCATCCATCCATCCATCCATCATTCTGTCACCATCCCACTGTCATCCATCCATCTATTTAGCCATCCATCCCACTGTCATCCATCCATCTATTTAACCATCCATCCCACTGTCATCCATCCATCATCCATCTATTTATCCATCCATCCATCCATCTATTTATCCATCCATCCCACTGTCACCAATCCGTCTTTCTGTCATCCATCCATCCATCATTCTGTCATCCATCCCACTGTCATCCATCCATCTGTTTATCCATCCATCCCACTGTCATCCATCCATCTATCCATCCATCCCACTGTCATCCATCCATCCATCTATCCATCCATCCCACTGTCACCCATCCATCTATTTAACCATCCATCCCACTGTCATCCATTCATCCATCTATCCATCCATCCCACTGTCATCCATCCATCCATCTATCCATCCATACCACTGTCATCCGTCCTTCTATCCATCCATCCCACTATCATCCATCCATCCCACTGTCATCCATCCATCCCACTGTCATCTATCCATCCATCCATCCATGCATGCTTCTGTCATCCATCTATCCATCCATCTTACTGTCATCCATCCATCATTCCTTCTGTCATCCATCTATCCATCCGTCCTTCTGTCATCCATCCATCCATCCATCCATCCATCCTTCTGTCATCCATCCATTGATCCATCTGTCCTTGTCATCCATCCATCCATCCTTCTGTCATCCATCTATCCATCCATCTTTCTGTCATCCATCCATCCATCATTCCTTCTGTCATCCATCTATCCATCTGTCCTTCTGTCATCCATCCATCCATCCATCCATCCTTCTGTCATCCATCCATTGATCCATCTGTCCTTGTCATCCATCATCCATCCATCCCTCTGTCATCCATCCATCTATTTATCCATCCATCCCTCTGTCATCCATCCATCTATTTATCCATCCATCCCTCTGTCATCCATCCATCTATTTATCCATCCATCCCTCTGTCATCCATCCATCTATTTATCCATCCATCTATTTAACCATCCATCCTTCTGTCATCCATCCATTGATCCATCTGTCCTTGTCATCCATCCATCCATCCATCATTCATTCACCTATCCATCCCTCCATCCGTTCATACCGCTGTCATCCATCCATCCAACCAACCCTCCATTCATCCATCTATCTCAGTCCTTCTGTTATTCATCCATTAATCCATCCGTCCGTTAAACAATTTATCAGTTCAGTTTCTGTCTCTTCTTCATCATCAATCCATCCTTCTTGCCATTTATTCATGCTTCACTCTGTTATTTTTATTCGTCCATTAATTTGTCCATCAATGTGTTTATTTATTGACGCCCACCTATCCATCCATCAATCTTTTCTTCATTCTCCATCCGTCCATATGTCTACTAAATCTGAGTCTGGGAAAAGTGGCGTGAAAAATATGTGGGAACCCAGGAATCAGTGTTTCTGTAAAAGAAAATCACTAATAAAACCAACTTAACTTATTTTAATCCTAGTCTGTAAGCTTTTTTTCTGTAATTTTTAAGCCTTCTGACCTGCTTACCACAGAATTTAGTACAGTTTGAGGTGACAAAATGGCAGCCTGACCGTTTCTTTCCTCCTCTGTCTGTCCAGGAGTCCCGCTCCAGGAGTCACGTTCCGCGCCAGTCCAACCACATGGTACCGATGAGGAACAGCGGCAGCCCCAAGTCCTCCATGAAGACCAAGCAGGCCTTCCTGCTGCAGGCCACCCGCCTCACCAAACTGGCTCGGCACATGTGCCGGGACATCATCAGGCTGCGCCGCGCTGCGCGCCGGCCGTTTGTCCCCATTAACTGTGGGGCCATAAAGGCGGAGTGTAAGAGCTCTTTCAATTCCTCCTAACTTCTGCCACATACCCACACACACACACATACACACACCACCCTTCCTCTTTTCTCCTCACCCCAACCTCCCCACCATCGACCACCATCGCTGCCCTCGTTTGTCTCATTCTGTTTTTATTATTATTGTTATTATTATTTTGTTTTTGTATTCTCCCACCCCCTGTTTCCAATAAAGACTGCCTGTCCTCATAACTGAGTTTTGATCATCTTTTCATTCGTTTTTTTTTTTTTTGTTCACTTTCTCTTGTTTTAATCTTTTAATTCAGATCTAGTGGTTAAAATATTCATTTTACACACTCACACCTGCACATTATGAACACAACAACAGAGAATCTTCATATAAGTAACAATGCTATGATAACTTCCATCAGGGGTCGTGTTGTTGTCTGAGCCGTACCTTTGCAGGAGTTACATGTAGAGAAAATGTATTTTAGTAAGAAGCTCTATTTTGCATGGCGCCATCTGTGCTGTCATGACTCAAACGTAAATGTTGGCTGTAAATACTGAACCTCAGCTCCACCATTTTGTTTCCTTTGCTCATGCATCTCCTCCTTTCTCATGACTGTGTGTGTTTTTATTTGTATTGGAAAAGATGAACTGTGATTGGTCGGACTCTGAGTATTCATACCTCTGGTTCTGTTTCACATTCCTGTTACAATTCAAGCACAATCACCATCAGTTTTATTTAGATTTTATCTGAAGTTATTTTTGGTAATCTACCTCATTTATCAGTCTGGTGTTTTTATTACTTTTTACTCTTGCTGTAGCTCAATCCAACGCTCCCATGCGCCTTCAGAGAGATGGGTCAACTCAAACAAAATACCAGAACGTAGAATTTTACTCTTTATTTGTGAAATTTCTCCTCATCACCTGCTGAAACATTCACCAGCCTCCATTGAATAGACACTTTATAAAAGTAAATTCACATTTCATGTTTTCTGGACCAATGAGTGTTACAGATAAAGGTTAGAGCCACAAAAAATAATTTGATTTTAATTTCAGAATTTGCTTTTTGTCCCCCCCCCCTTAGAATTCAGATTTTTTTTTTTGTTTGTTTGGGTTTTTTTTCAAAATTTTGACTTAAATCTCAGAATCAGAAATGTTTCTTTATGCACCATCCATCAAATCTGGGTAAATTAATAAATGTACATTTATCCACATTTATTCACTGTGGATAAACATAGGTTTTCAACATAACTGACATAACACTGTGGCATAGAAATATTTAGATTAATCTAAAAAAAATCTTGAGTTTAAAGGTTTTTTTCAAGCAAATTTCAGAGAATAATTTTAATGCTTGAGTTTTATCTCGCAGTTTTCAGCTTTTGGAGATAAGAAATTTCCTTTTTTTTCTTGAAAATTTCGGAGTTTTTTTGTTTTTTATGGAAATTTCCCCCTTTATTTTTTATATGGTCCTAATACGCCGTCACAGACAAACACATAAGAATGCGTTGGTTAGTTGTGTTTTTACACAGATTGATACAGATTTGAATTTTGACATTAAAGCCAAATTTCTGAGGGAGACAAAGTCAGAATTACATTTTTTGGTGGCTCTAATCTACTTCTGTAGCATTTGAGACGTCGTCGTTATTCTTTTGCGCATGCGGGTCAGTTTGGAACCACGAACAGTTCACCCTGAGGTCAGATATAGGCAACATTTTAAAGTAATGTGAGCGACCATGCAAAAAAAAAATGTTAAAATCTAATTTCAGAATAAATAAATCAGATTGGAGTATCTGCAGTGCGAACATAGCCTGAGTTTCTCCCCTGGAGGAGTCGGCCTGACTTTCTGGGAAAAAGGAAATCACAGCTTTTATTCTGACCCATCTACACTGAAAAAACAGAACAAGTGATCCAACTTAAATATATTGTGTTAATAGGTCACAAGGAAGTTAATTTATTTTATTGTCAAGTTAAACAAATGTAAATAAATTAAGTTCGCCAAACTTCATTCAATTACTTGTGACCACAGCTTGTAGCACAGATTTTTAATTTTAGTGCTCCATTCTCTTTTTTTCAGTGTACAATGATCTTTACACTGCAAAAACACAAAATCTTACAAAGTATCTTTGGTCTAGTCTCTAGTTCAAACTTGAAATTAGCCAAAACTAATCTAAAAGTAACTGAACAAGATATAAAGGCTTGTTTTAAGTAAATAATTCCTTAATATTGATGAAAAAAGTACTTGTTCCATTGGAAACAGGTAGTTAAACATCTAAATAATAATCCATGTTATAATTACTTATCATATGGGATATTTATCTTCCAATAGAACAAGTACTTCATCTATATTAAGGAATTATTTACTTAAAACAAATCTCCATATCTTGTTTAAAGCTACTTTTAAGTTCGTTTGTCTTATTTCAAGTGTAATAAGATATTTGAACTAGAAACTAGACCAAAATTACTTGGTAAGAGTTTGTGTTTTTGCTGTGTAGTTTACTAATGTCTATCAAACATCTGAGACCTTCACTGAACAACTGGATTTAAACTTCAGCTTAAGTAACACAGACGTGACTCTTGTTTACTAATAGTGATTTCTATATTTCTGTATACTAATCCATTTTCCTTTCACTATTTTGATAGTCTCACATAAAATCCCAGTAAAAATAAAAACCTGTGGATGTGATGTGAAAATATTAGAGGGGTATGAATACTTCTGCAGGGCAGATGAAGTGTTTGCTGCATCACCATCTCACCCACCATAGGACGGACCGCCTTCTCATGTCCTCTGTTCAGATCATGCAATATTCATTTAAAACCATCCTGAAGCCTCGTCTGTCTTGTAAATCCTGGAGACAGGATTTTGCAGTCTTCCTCTCTTCTCCGCTCATTTTCTTCCTCTTTTGATTTTCCTTTCATTAACTGTGTGAGTGTGAGGGATACATCTCCAATAAAGTCAGTCCTGAAAGCATTTCCTCCGAGTCCTTGTGCTTCATGTGTCTGTTTTGTGTCCATCAGCAGTTACAGGAACACACACCAGCCATCCTCCCCATGCATGCACTCTCATGCACATCCGGCTCCTTTTGTGACTCCCTCACCTTTTCATCTATGTCTTGCAAGGCATTTCTTTCTGAGTGTGCATGTATGCATGGATCCAGATCTCAGTTTTGGTTTTTCACGCTCATGCATCGTAAATACGTCTAATTTATTAAAGGGAACCGATTCAAAGATCTGTGTGTACATATATAGATATATATATATATATGTGTGTGTGTGTGTGTGTGTGTGTTTGGTTTAGACATGTTAAGGGTGTCAGAAGGGCAGGGGACCCGGCTACCCAAAACCAGAGCGGCCCAAAGGAGCACTCTGACCAGTGTCCTGCAGTTTCTAGGTAAACGCTCAGTAAGATCAGCCCGAACTCCGTCCGAACTGCGTCTGAGCATCAATTATTCAGGCGCTGTGAACGAGCCAGTTCATGCAGCTCCAGTGTGTGGTGTCTCTTCCAGAGTCCCGGCCCATGGCCCACGCCCCTCGCTCCCACCGCACCCCAGGCCTGCAGACGCCTCCGCCTCGCCGCCTCCTCTCCTCTCTCCCGCACGGACCCCACGGCATGCTGGGAAAACGCAGCTACCACCACCACAGCAGGGCTGACCCAGAGAGGCGTTCAGGTACAGGGGAGGAGTTTGTTTTTTTAAACCAGGATATCTGAGATCATTTCAAAAACGTAGAGATGGAAGGGGAGAAACCTACGGAAGAGGATTAGGGCCACCGAAAAAAAATAAATAAAATAAATTATTAAAGTTTCATTAAAGTCAGACTTTAATATCAGAATTCTGACTTTAAAGAATTCTGAGATTAAAGTCAGAATTCTGACTTTATTCTGAGATTGAAGTCAGAATTCTGACTTTATTCTGAGATTGAAGTCAGAATTCTGACTTTATTCTGAGATTGAAGTCAGAATTCTGACTTTAAATAATTCTGAGATTAAAGTCTGACTTTAAAGTCAGAATTCTTTTTTTTTTCTAGGTGGCCCTAATCCTCTTCTGTAGAAATCCTCTTTTAATGGTTTATAAAAATTAATTAAATTAACTTTTGCTACTAAACTGGTCAAAGCGGAGCCATCCCAGCTAATTCTAGCAAAAACCAGTCAACCATTGACTCTTGGTTCAGTAATTTGATAGATTTTATTCAAGTTAAATGTTTGTTTTATGCCTGAATTTAAAAAGGTAGTGTTTAATAGCAGTTTAAAGCAGAAAGATGGATAAATTCATCTAAAAAAAGATTCACAATTGAGTTTTCCTTGTATATGTGTGTTTAGAAGCTTAACAAACATTGAACCTTAAGGACTTAAATGGTGTGTTTTTGTCAGATTAAGAACTTGGTGCACAAATTAATATTTATATATATTTTTTGTCATGTTCTTGAATTCACATACAGCAAAACTTTCACACACAAGCTTACATATACATATATACAGCTCTGGAAAAACATTAAGAGACCACTTTAAATTATCAGTTTCTCTGATTTTACTTTTTATAGGTTTATGTTTGAGTAAAATGAACATTGTTCTTTTATTCTATGAACTACTGACAACATGTCTCTGAAATTCCAAGCAAAAGTTTAGTATTTATTTGCAGAAAATGAGAAATGGTCAAAATAACCATAAGGTTATTACGCTTTCAGTCCTCAAATAATGCAAAGAAAACAAGTTAGCATTCATATAGAAACAACAATACTAATGTTTTCACTCAGGAAGAGTTCAGAAATCAATATTTGGTGGAATAACCAATGGGGTTCAGTGCAGTGGTCTCTTAGTTTTTTACAGAGTTGTATATTCCCATCAAGTTTCTGGCATTTAGCATATAGAAATAATTTTGCTAATTTTAACTAAAGCTAAAATGAGAAAAGTTTGGTCTAATTTAACTCCAGACTATGAGAGAAAATTGTTTGTGTATTTTTATGTAAACATCTGGTTTCAACTGTGCATGTATGTATATATATTTATTCTTGTGCCACCATTTTATTTTGCAGAGAACCCTGGTTCAACAGGAGGACCTCTCATTGTAAGTGAACGTCTTGTTTTTCTTTCCTATCTTCGTCGCTGTTTGTTGTAATAAAACTTTCGTAACCCACTTTTCCTGCAGCACAACGGCCGCAGCAGCAGCAGCGGAAACACCAGAGGGGGAGTAATGATTCGCAAGAGACGCCCCAACTGGATCGATGCTCCCGACGACAGCTTCTTCCTCGTCACCCGGGAGACCAGGTAAGCAAAGGTGACCCTTTATTGACACATGATTGTCATTATTCTGTGTGTGTTTTTGCATTTCTCACCTTGTAAGGCCCATTTTCACAACAGATACCTCTGTGAGGACCCACTGCTCATTAAGTTTTTACTTCCTTGGATGTTTTATCTTCTTTTTTTTTTGGCAAAATAGACACATTTTGTTGATCATGATTGATTTAGAAAATAAATAAGTAGAATAAAACATCCAAGAGTTGAATACTTTTTATCGGCACCAAAAAAAATAAAAAATCCAAGCTTCTACATTTGGTTTAATCAAAAAGCAAAACGTTTGGCTGCTTGGTGTCACCAGAGAGGGTCGTAAAGGTCATCATGCTAACTAAACCTTAAGGAGAAAAAATGAAACACTTTAAAAAAAACGTCATCAACAGGAAAATGGAGATGTTTCTTCAGGACTTGCATCTCCTGGGCTTTGACATCATATCTGGGGAGTCATGTAAGTTTGCAGAAACAGCTGGTGAGTCACATCATTTTATTTTCAGCAAGGTCAGGTGGGATCAACACATTTTTTACTTTATATCCCAATTTTCTTTTTTTTTTCTTTTTTTCATTCCTATAATGTGCATAAAACCTTTCTGGAACCAGTTTTGACTCTTTAGATCCTAGCTAGACAATTTCAGAGTCCAGAACAAAAGGCTTAATTCTTAATCTCGTGATCTCCTCAGTGTCTCTCTTTCACAAGACTTTGGTGAAGGATGGAAGTGTTTACCCAATGGATTTCTGCCACTGATGTCATTCAATCACTTTCCGCTTTCTTCTGCCCTCAAAATGTCCACTTCAACCACTTAGGAGGATAAAAATGAGCACCATTTCATGCCATTAGCGCAGCTTGTGATGCATCAACATCATTTCAGCTGCTGAGCAGCCGCTCGTCGTTGTGAGGGTGTGACATTAGCTTTTATTCCAGAGCAGCTCGATGCGTTTCGGCGCAGCGTAAAAGACCCCATGCAGGCCACAAAGGATGAGTCCGACTTATCAAACTGAATCAAGTCCGGGTGAACCAGCAATAAGCATGAGCTCTCAGCAGAGTTAATGATAATTCAAAAAAGAAACCAACCAAGCAAGAAAGAAAGTGGAGGTTGGGTAAGGAGTCTTTTCTGTTTTCTATGAAGGCAAGAAATTTATAAACTGCTGTGCAATTTTTAGCTTTTGGTGCTTCCCTGGCTTTTCCAAGTTGTATAAAAACAAGAGCTGTATAAACACACAAGTGGATATTTATTTTCCTAAATCATCGCATTGTTAAAGAAGGTTACAAAAGTAGGTACAAAATAAATAAAATGTGTTATATTTGTTTATTTTTTTGCATTTAATTTAAATTGAAAAGTACAGTATTTATCCCAAAGGGAAATTGACTGTTGTTGTAATTCAAATCATCCAAAAATCTTCAAGAGTTGTGGATGTTGGCGCAGTAGCAGTCAGTCTTTTGACTTTTTCCTTTGTCATTATTGGATGTTAAGACTTTTTGATACCAGTTTTAAAAAGTGTTTTTTGACTTTTTGCTATGTCCTTTTTTCTATATAATAATAATAATAATAATAATAATAATAATAATAATAATAATAATAATAATAGTAATAATAATAATAATAATACGTTATTGTTAGTGTAGTTGTTGTCATTGTTATTGTGATCATTATTAGGAAAATTTGCGGACTGGTGAAGGGTTGATTGAAACTGAATCTGAAGTTTGAAGAAATCTGCTTTTCTACTCTCTTCACACGCACGCACGCACGCACGCACACGATTTGTCCTGTGTGGCTTCAACTAATCAAAGTTTTCAGCTCCTCTTTGTGCCAAAGAAAGATGTTCCCCCATTAAGCCTGTGCCTAAATGAGCCACGGCCCCCGCAGCCCTCGGACCACCTCGGCTAAAATTAGAGCAGCTAACTGGGTGCAGATGGAGCCAGGCACCGGCCGCGGCCCTGCGTGGAAATATCATTACCGCATTAACCGTGGCTGCACTCACATGCATCTCTCACTGTGTGCTGGTGTGACAGAGACGGGATCAATCTCAGAGCCTGCAAAGCTCGTTATATTAGCCTGTCATTCAACCTCGCAGTGTAACAATTAATGCCTTCCTGAATAAAAGATCTGGTCTGATGCTGATGAAGGATGATTGGAAGCTGCTCTCTCTCTTCTGTTCTCTCGGCGTGATGAAGGACACACTGTGTCGTGGTGCGGAGAGAAACGATGGGAGATTTTTCCCATTTACGCAGTGAAGGGGAAGACATTGTGCTTTCAGAAACAAAGCTGTGCGAGAAAAATTATCAAGCAATTTAACTGGACGAAAATCAGAATGCAGAACCAGAAACTCCCTCTGTGATGCAGAAAAAAAAACTTTTTATGACACGTAGTTAAAATACACAGTCGATTTCCTCTTTATATCCTGGTTGATCCTCCTAAATGAAAAGTGCTTGAGTTAGACTTTGTTATGCAAGAACACACTCACTCACTCACTCACTCACTCACTCACTCACTCACTCACTCACTCACTCACTCACTCACTCACTCACTCAGTTCAGTCCACACAGATAAAAATCTATTTATGCGATGTTTATTGATCCATGTTGGAAATATGTAAAATGCCATAACGATGCTTTCAGACAGCCTCAACTTTTCTGCTTTTTGTATCGGTAAAACTACAAATTTAAATGTATTTGATTGGGATTTATGAGGTAGAGCAACACAAAGTTGTGCATAAGGTCGGATTTATAAGGATGCGGCGCCTGAGCTGAAGGCAGTTTTGGTTCTTTATTCACTAAGAGAAAATTAATTCACTAATGCAGATTGCAGAATATTCACAATGTAATCATATACATTAGTAAGAACTGATGGATGACAGGTTTAATATGATCTCTAACCAATAAGTCATTGTTGTTTTCAAGGAAATAAACAATAACTTTCAGAATCTTAGTAGACTTTAGTAAGACAAAACTTACAAAGAAGTAATCTTTCAACGTTTTTATTAAAAAGTACTAGTTATAAGTGAAATAATCTGATGTTTTCTTGTATTATAAGTTATAATTGTTTCCTGTCAGTACTTTTTCATCAACATAAAGGAATTACTGACTTAAAACAAGCTCCTATATCTTGCTGGAAGAAAAGAAAAACCACAAATAAAAAATAAATCTGATGCTGCTCTCATTGGTTTTCCCACAAACCAAGGTCATGCATAATTGTCATATGGAAGAAAATAATGCATAATTTTCAATGTTTTTTCAAAAATAAAATGTACATGTATTTAAATTAAAGCATAATCATGTGTTAGAATGACCTAGTCAAAGTCCTGATTAAGAAACTGTGGCAAGATGCAAAAAAGAATGTTTCACCGAGTCGTCTGAGTTTGACTTTAATGTTAACCCAAACCCAGATGAAAATCGCTTCCTGAGATATCTGAAAGTGTACGAAAAACTTTTTGCATCTTATGTGTAAAACAAAGAGAAAATGACGTTTTATTTTTCTTCCACTTTATTAATATTAAATGCTACTTTTTGTTGGTGTCTTGCATGAAATCCTGATAAAATACAATTACGTGTTTGGTTGAAACGTGGCAATAATGTAAAAAAAATAATTGCACAGGAGATGTTCACCCAAGAATTATAACTTAATCTCAACTGAGATTATGCTTCTGATTTCCTGTTGTTGTCTTTTTAATGCATCTTCTTTATGTTTGGAATCCCACTTTAGCGAAACTCAACCAAACAAGATAAATCCTTGCTCCTCCTTTTCAACCGAATGCAACTCTAAAATGCAACACAACCCCTGAGTCGACGCAGGTTATTTAGATGCAAAGCAGGAAACACGAGGAGGCAAAGAAAGAACCTCAATCATCAATCTGCGGGTGTAGTGCACTTGAAGGATCTGCGTGGAGATCCATGGAAGTTGCATGCATATTCAGACATGCGCTAGCTCCACTTGGAAATGCTGCCTCGTAATTTAATGTGTTGTGTCAGCAGCAGGACTGTTTCCCAACTGAGGGAAGAAAATATGAAGATTTAAAGAGCCTTAAATCTTAAATGACCAGCAGGATAACCATGAGTTATCACCTGTACTTTGCATTGTGTCCAATTGAATCCCATTAGCTCTGCGGCTAGCTGTGTGTCCCTCGGCCTTCCTGGGTTTAGTGCAGCAGGTCGCTGTGGGCTGTAAGAGCTTCTTGGTTTCTCAGCAGGCTGGAAAATACGTCTGTGCTCCTTTACAGGCCTGAAAATCCTCTTTCCTACCTTGTTTTTTATTTTATTCCTGCTGCTTTATGCTTGATTTTAACACTAGCTGCAGCTTTTAAGAAATAAATTTCATGAAATTATGTGAACTAAACAATTATCTTGAATCTGTTTGTGCGATTCAAGATAATTGTTTATTTGTATCTCATCAAACAAATTGCAAGATGATGATGATGATGATGATGATGATGCTACTGAGCTGCATCTGGATCAAGAGACATTTAAAAAATAAAAATAAATTCAGCTGCTGATTTATTGAAGCGACATATAAACAATGACTCGGCCTGGAAATATGAGAAATTTAGAAAATAGGAATGGAAACAGTTAAACGAGTTTACTGCAGATTCTTTGATGTTTTTATTCATTTTTTATTTGATAATTGGTTTTATTTTTTTTTATAAATGGCTTTTTATTGATATTTGTGTTTTAAATCTAGGAATTTAAGTAAGAAAAAGTTATCCATCCATCCATCCATCCATCCATCTATCTTTCATCCATCCATCTTCCATCCGTCCATCTTTCATCCATTCATCCATCCATCTTTCATCCATCCATCTTTCATCCATCCATCTTTCATCCATCCATCCATCTATCTTTCATCCATCCATCTTCCATCCGTCCATCCATCCATCTTTCATCCATCCATCTTTCATCCATCCATCTTTCATCCATTCATCCATCCATCTTTCATCCATCCATCCATCTTTCATCCATCCATCTTTCATCCATCCATCCATCCATCCATCCATCTTTCATCCATCCATCTATCTTCCATCCATCCATCCATCCATCCATCCATCCATCCATCCATCCATCCATGCGTCCAGCTTTTATCCATCCAGTCATTTTCAAGAAGCTACATTATTATTTTAAAGTTAATTTATTCCAATAACTCATTTTACCAAACAAAACACATGTTATAGTCTTTTCACATAGGTTGATGTTTTTCTGTTAATTATGATGATTTTCCACTTAAGTTTTATGAAAACAAGACATTTAAGATCAAATTAATAGAAATTATATTTAATGCAGAAAAGTAACCTTAATGAAAAGTATGTTTAATACATTTTGATTTTAGTCTGACAAAAAAGCCTTATTCTAATTTATTGATTATGACTACTTTTAGATAAAGGCAGTGAAACACAGAAAAAGCTTAAAGCATGTAAATATCTCTGGCTGATTATTTTTACATTTCAGCAGTATTTTTTTATCCTTCCTCCTGCCTGATACCTCCTGTCGTCTCCTCCCATCCAGGAGGGCGCGACGGCTGCTGTCCCGCTCCCAGCTGAGGCACGCCTGTCGACAGCCCTGCGAGCAAATCACCCTGCGCAGGGTCTCCCACGGACCCCCCCAGGGGCTGGTCCTGGCCCCTCCACACCCACACCCCAGCTTGAGGATGCGGGGCCCCATCGTCATCCACGATTGATCAGTCAAACTTCGGACTTTCAGACCTCCACGCTGCACCTGCACACCTGTTCTTTGAATACATCCTCAGTTCTTTGGAAGCTGAAAACGCAGTTTTAACCCAACAACACAATTAAACACGCTGTTTGGCAACAGAGGGATGCGTTTATGAGCCTTGATGCAATAGAAACACAAGCCTGACTGATAACTGCTTCCTGTCTTTGACTCCCTTAGGAATTTGCTCCTACGTATTCATGCAGGCGAGTCTCAATAAATTAGAATGTTACAGAAAAGTTGTTTTATGACAATAATTTGATTCAAAAGGATTCAAAAGGCCAATATGCAGCTCTGGAAAAAACATTTAGAGCCCATTGCACTGAACCCCACTAAAAACCTCATCGTTCTTCCACCAAATATTGATTTCTGAACTCTTCCTGAATTAAAAAGTTAGCATTGTTGTTTCTAAATTAACAGAAACTTGTTTTCTTTGCATTATTTGAAGTCTGAAAGCTCTGCATCTTTTTCGGTTTTTTGACCATTTCTCATATTCTGAAAAAAAATTAAAAAAAATAAAAAATAAAAAAAAATAAAAAATAATAATAATAATAATAATAATAATAATAATTTGTTGGAATTTCAGAGACATGTCAATAGTTCATAAAATAAAAGAAGAATGCTATTTTTCTCAAACACATATCTATAAAAACTGAAATCAGAGAGGCTGGTCTCTTAATTTTTTTCCACTGCTGTATATTTAATAGATTCAATATGCACACCATGGCATATTTAAAGCCTTTGTTTCTGTTCATATTCAGAATTTTGGCTTTTTACCTTCCACTCAACTTTTAGATTATATCCTCGACCAGATGTAGTTTTGAAGATTGTGGCAAAATTTTTATTTTCTCATCAAGTTTGAATTTTATAAAATTACACCAAAATGTTATGTTATCATGGAAAACTGCTGACTCTTTGTTAGCTAGACCCTCTGAAGCTGGCTGTTCAGAGCGCTATATCCAAGCATTTTAATGGAAAGTTGAGTGGAAGGAAAAACTATAATAGCTGAAACCCATAGTCATTAAAATTCACATTAATAATTGCTTGAAATATATTTCTGTGCACAATTAATCTGTGATTCGACTTACTTTTTGAGTCGATTTATTACAATGAATGACTTTTTGGTGAGGTTTTGATTTATTGAGATGCATCTGTGTGCTGTAGTATATGAGTGCATGTGAGTGTGTGACTGAGAGCGTGTTTATCCCAGTGACATAATGGAATCTGTGTGCTGTTCCTGTTTTTAATGGCTGGACATAACGACACGACTCTGTGCGATCTTTTGTTTTCATGGTGAATTCTTGTGAAGTTTCATCAGCTTGTATAAAGTTATTTTAGGACGGGGAGTGGGAGGGTAGATAAAGATGGGGTGGGATGGGATTTCATGGGGGTTCTTTTAAAAAAAAGACCAATGTTCAGAGCTGACATTGAAAAAAAGAAACTGCACTATGCTGAGTTCGAAACAGCTTTTTCAGAACCTGCTGCTTTAACTGGTTAACATGGGGTTGCGGCGTTATGGAACAGTCAAAGTAAATCCACTAAAGCATTGCTGGGATCAGCCTCTCACAGAAACCAGTGTATAATAATTTGTATATCTCATTACAAAACTGTAACTTCTTCACATCCAATTTCTAAAATGGATACTGAAGCACCTGATTTGCATAAAAATAGGGCATGGACGTGTCACACTGACCCTGAAGGTGCAACTTTCAGTGTCTTGCAAAAGTAATCAAACCCCTTGAACAGTTTTCACCATTTGTCATGTTAATATCACTAACTTTAATGTACTTCATTTGGATTTTATGTTATAAACCAACTCAAAGTGGTACACCACCATGTGTCCATATGTGGATGGTGTGTTAGTTTTGATATCCTCTGACTTTTTCCCACATGTTTGCTTCTCCCTCCTGATTTCTGCAGCTCCTCTGCTTATCTGGTTAGCGCTCTCCTTCCCAGGTTGAATTCAAATGCACGCCACACTTTTCAGCCACACAAATTAGAAACCCAATGGGTCGTTTTCCTTCCTCTTCACAATTCTGCATTACTTTGTGTTGGTCAAAATACATTAAAAGTTTGCTGTTGCGTCATGACAACACGTGAAAAACTTCAACGCGTTTCAATACTTTTGCAAGACAACAAACCTGCAACTTTCAGAGGCAGAAAAATATGTGCAGCTTTATCAGGAGCTCTGCTTTGTTCCTTTCCTACGAGCGAACAGTCAGGTTTTACTCTGTTGCAGCGTTGCCTCCTGAAGTTGCCCGTCCAGCCTTCAGGTGTGTCTATTCTGAGTTTTGAAACTGGCATGTCTTCGACCGACGGGGTCACATTATTTCTTCTCCTTCATTCAGAATGTTTCTGTTAGTGTTTCCTGTCTGTCATGTGTTGAATTATGAATATGCTGAGAATAATAAAAAGGGGGGAAAAAACACAACACTGCCAGGTTTTGTGTCCATTTTCTGAGTCACAGTGACATCCCAGCTCGTCTACCAGCCAGCTGCCCCACGTCTCATGGTCCGTCTTTGTTGCTGCTCTCCAGGGGAAGTGACAGATCGGAGAGATGAAGGGAGGCTTGATGCATACTGCAGCCTGTCTGTGTGTGATTGGACGGTGTAAAATTTCCCCCACAAAATATGGCAATTTGACACAGCGATGAAGAAGGCGACGTGTTCTTCGAATACAAATAATGCTTTTGCTTGCAGCTTGCCCAGAGCTGCCTCAGTCTCTGCAGGATCCTGTACATGCATACAAAGCGTGTCTGCACACTTTTGTGATGTTGATTTTGTTTTCCATTTTCAGCTTTGAAACAATAGTTTTTAAATCTGTACATAAACACACAGATGGAGTATGTGCAGCAATTTCAAATATACAAATCAATCCCTGATTGTTTTGTATATTTTTGTAAAATTACTTAAATTGTATTTAAGTATTTCTTAAATACTCTGAACAATATATTTTTAGATAAATGTAATTGAAACATTTATTTTATTTTTTTTAATTGATCACAGCGTAGAAGCTTCTAATTGTGCTCCAGTAATACTAAAATGAAAGCATTAATGCAAATAAGTAACATATTTTGATGCAGTTTTGGTTAATATATGTTTGTTCTTCATTCAGAGAAGTTACTCAGCAGAAATTTTACTCAAGTAAGTGTAATGATACTTCATGCTAACATTGCTCAAGTAAAAATAAAAAGCAGAGAGCAGTAAAAATACTCCTAAAAGTTTTTTTTTTCAAGTAAATATAACTGAGTTAATGTAACTTATTTTTATTCCACCTCTGACCATGAGTGTGTCCATAAGAAATATGCTAAAATTTGATGCTAAAATCTCTAAAGCATGTTTACATTTTGTAGAAAGAAAAGCAAAAGAGAGAAAGAAAAGAAAAAAATCCTACCAATTAACATGAAGCTCATTTCCAATCAAAACTAGAAACGTTATTTTCCCGGGTTTAGTTTTTATTTTCCAGCTTTTAGGGCGGTCCTTGAAGGCAGCAGCTGTGAGGCAAATCCCCACTGAACTGTGTGACCACCCGGAACCCCCAACCTTATATGGTCTGTGTTGCCAACCCGAGACAACTGATGAGAAGATCGATACCGAAGGACATACGTAGGTCGCGTGAGGTCAGGGGTTATTCTTAAAGCCAATTTCCGGCCGGTGACGGCTGAAGCTCCAGTGGCGCAATCGGTTAGCGCGCGGTACTTATATGACAGTATGCAGCGAAGCAATGCCGAGGTTGTGAGTTCGAGCCTCACCTGGAGCAGAGTTTTTAACCTTGATTCTCCCAGGTAACGTGAACTCATCAGGAGCAAATGATCAAGTTAAACGACATTCACAAAACATGGGACTTTAATAAGCGAGTATTCATATTTTCCATTAGTGATTATATACACAGACATGAAACATGAGCATGTAATTAATAAAATACATTTTTTATTTATATTTTTAAAGTTATAGCTACTGATGTAGAAAACAATCCTGAGAACTAACAGCAACCTTTTTATGTTTTACTGCAATCAATAAACTAATATACTTTATTGAGATTTTATGTGACAAAGTGAGAGTAACTAGGGAGTGGAAAGGAAATCATATTTGGTTTTATTTAATTTTTTCACACATAAAAATCTGAAAAGTGCGACATGTCTCTGTATTTATCTACCACAAAATAAAACCTGTTGCTTTCACAAACCCTCTTATAGGTGGAAAAAAGTCAACTTGTGCGTAATTTGTCATTAACGGCTGTTACTGTTCAATCCTCAGAGGGTTGATAAAGAACATTTGACAACAAATACCTCATGGAGATCAAGAAACACAGCAGACAGGTCAGAAATAAAGTTATGGAAAAGTATAAAGCGGATTTGGGCTGCAATATTGTAAGCTTTCTGCAAAAAAGATACAACTGTTCACCTAAACATTTTGTCTTAAATGTAAAATATTAGAAAAACTAAAGCAGCACCTAACCCTTAACACACCATAAAAATTGATAGTGGCAGCATCATGAAGTAAGACTGGACCTATCCTGGAAGAAAACCCATTGGAGGCTGAAAAAGACAAGAGAAAGAGCCAAGAGCTACAGTAGAGAGGTTTAAATGAAAGTATATTTGTGTTCCAGAGTGGCCCAGTCAAAGCCCAGACTATTCAGACATACGCTAAAACACTTCCTAATCTTTCTGGGTTGTGGGTGGGCTTGTTGTAATAAAACAAAACAATAAAATGTAATTTTTATCCAGATGGTAATGACTTCAGTAAACCTCATTTCAATGCTTTGGTTGGAAATTTCCCAAAACATAATTTCAGTCATTCTCCATCTATATCAGAGATCTGCAAAATAACCAACTAATGTTTTTAAATAATGATATAATAACAAATGCATGTTTTAGCAGTTTTTCATGGAGTACTTACATTGGAGTTCCACATCAGAATGACACTAAAATTACATCTATTTAGATCTATTTTTCTTATCATTATATTGGAAACGGCAAGCTTTATTTCTTTACATCTTTCCATATATATTAACACCCCATAGAAGAAAATGTATCCATCCTTCTCCTCTTTCTTTCTCTCTTTTTTTTTTTGCAAAAGTTTAACATTCCCTTATTTTAAAACCTAAAATAGTAATAAAATTGACATTCTTTAAAGAAGACAACACATTATCTGCCGTAGGGATTTCTCAAAAATTATCAGTTTTTATTGTTTCAAAAGTTCATGTAACATTTGCGGCTCTAAACAGACTTTAATTGGCTGGAGTGAGACTCAAAATGGCTCTTTGGATGTGAATGTAGCCGGCACAGTAGCACCCCCTGCTGATCAGCTATTGGAACTGCTACTTAGAAATTAAACCAGTTGACCACCACTAGAGGGCGATGTAGCTCCATCTAAAGCTTTCCTGCGTTAGCTGGAAAGACGCTTGAGTAAACAAACCCCTGTAAACCTAAAAATCAACACTTAGAATGAAACTGCAGAAGTTTCTACAAACTCATTTAATCAGATTTATTGATATTAATTAAATTAGAGTTTTCTTTTCTCAATATAATGCACATGGACTTTCTCCAAAGAATCCCAAATCTTTGAGGACTGCTCACTTCTTTCGCCACATCCTGTAAATCTGGCTAACCAAAGACACTACCAATCATTTTAATCTTCCTTAAAGGCGTTCTTTCATTTAACCTCTCATGCCCGTCAGATGCTAAGCACACATCCGTGTCTGTAAGCCCCTGCAAAGCTGGGAATGAACAAGCAGAAGATTGCCGTAATGATGTGACCCAGTTGTCCTGGGTGCAGAAAATGAGAGTGCAGATCAGGGCCTGGTACGTCCCTCTCCTTCCGGCCTGAGACACAATCACAGGGCATTTAGCAGCAGGGTGGGTATGCTGTGGTGTGTTTAAGCTCACCCAGATCCATGTAAGCATCAGATTTTATGTGTGTGTGCCACTTGTTGTTGGTGTTCTGGATTAGATTTAACAGTGTGTGTGTGTTTTTAATTTACTCTCCTTAGCCGCCTCTTTAAGATGCCCTCCCCCTGTAGCCCCCGTTGCCCCCTTTGCCCCAACCAGATCCTGAAAGGTCACCAGGTGGTTGAACAATCACACAGCACACACCCCTGACGGTGGGCTCAGCGGGCCACTTTACTCAATGAGAAGCTCGGTAATTGGAGCGGCGTAAGCATCTGTGGAAATACGTTTGTGTGTCTGGGATTGAAAAAGGGGGACAAAAGACAGAGAGTTTAATATTTGGGATAAGCTGCGATTGAACATCCTGAGATCAGAGCCGGAATGATCAAATTCTGCCAGTGATAATCCCTCATCTTGGAAAATTAAATACCACTCTCCTCTGCTCACACACACATAAACCCGCTCAAGGTCTTAATCTAACATGTGTCTCATAACCCCGACTCATTCCTCAGGGAGCTGTTCTGATATCTGATGAGTTTTTCATTAATAAGACACAAGTCTAATCCTGAGGGAGAAGCACAAAATGACAACGGATAAGCCCCGCTTTGGCCACACAACACAGTTTCACTCAGGGGCTATTACAAAACATCTTTATACATGCACTCATATTATAACTTAATCTGCGCAACCCAGTTTTATTCAACCCAGGATGCATTTCTGCAAGTTGCTCACAATAATGAAATGTATGTGATCTTTAAGTTCTGGATATTCTCGGGGATAAAGACCATCTCACAGGACACTGAAGGCATGAGTTCATCTGCTTGTGTTGTCTAATCTGAATTAAAACTCTCACTTAAAATCAGCTTCTTACATCAGTGTTATAATGCAGCACATGATTTATTTCAACTGTTCTTTTTACAACAAAAAACTTTGTCAAGAAAGCTTTACATGAAAAAAACATAACACAAAGAAGCATTACATTACTGTGGCAAAAGAAAGAAGCAATAAAAAGTTGTAATCAGACTAGAACAAATCAACGACTCAGTTGTTATTAATCAAAGCTTCAAACAAACAGGTCTTTAGCCTTGATTTAAAGATACCAAGTATTTGGGCAGTTTTCTGGAAGTTTGTTCCAGATTAGAGGAGAATAAAAACTGGATACAACCAGGAGACCTGAGAGGTCTGGAAGGTAGATTCAACGGCATCAGGTCTTTAATGTATTTTAAGCTATTTAGGAATTTATAGTGTATTCTCTGAACTACAGGGAGCCAGTGTAAGAACTTTAAAACTGGGTCGATGTTCTCAATTTGTCTTGTTTGAGTGAGAACTCGAGTTTCCTTTGTCACTAAAGATAAACCCATGGATGAGTTTGTCTACCTGGGAAATTAGTCCTTTAATCCTGGACATGTTCTTCAGGTGATAGAAGGCCAACTTTGTGTCTCTGAAGTTTCAGGTTTGAGTCCATCACTACACCAGACTTCTGGCCTGATCTAAAATAACTGAAGCTGTGTACTGACTCCTCTTTAGGTCCAAAGGTAGCAACTTCAGTTTTGTTTCTGTTTAGTATAAGAAAGTTATAGCAATTTGTTCTATGCATCTACTTAACGTTTGATTTGGTTCATAGTCACCTGATGACATCGTAAGGTAACTAATCTGATTATTTGTTATAATTTGAGCTAGCAGAAGCATGTAGATTTTACACTCTGTCCACTCTGATGAAAAGTCTCCTCAGACCAGACCTGATTACAGCTACGTTCCAGATTCAACAAAAAGAAAAAAACTTCTTAATGATCTCCAACACTTTTAGGAAAATATTCTGTTAACCGATGAGACAAAAAGGGACTTTTTGAAAGGTTTGATGTCCTCTTACATTTGCAGCAAAACTGGCAGCATTCAGGAAAAGAACATACTGCATAAACATGATGGTCTGAGGCTTGTGCTTCTTCATAACCTGGACGACTTGCTGTTATGGATGTATCCGTAGATTTTTACTCTCCAGGAGAAAATCTTGAAGAAAAATGTCCCCCTAATCAGTTTGTGACCAGCAACGTTCTGAATGGCTTAAAAGCAGTTTTTCTAGTGGTCTACTCAAACTACAGCGTTAAATCCGATTAACATCCCCTGGCATGACTTTAAACAGTCCCTTCATGCTTGAAAACCCTCCAATGTCGCTGAATTTAAATAATTCTGAAAAGAAAAGTGGGCAAATATGCAAACAACTCATTCAAGTAATCAGTTGTGGGGTCAACGGTGACATGAGTTATTACATTTAGGAGCAATTCCTTTTTCACCAGGTTGTAAAATGTATTGTTTTGCATTAGTAATATGTTATTGGTATGGAAACAAAATGTGAAACAAATCTGAACAAACATGGACTTAATTATTCGGGACTTGCTACAGATTCTTTAAAACACACTTTATGATTTAACCATTACTACTGATGGAGACTCTCTTTCAAACCTCTTATACAATCCATGCTGCATGTAAGTGATCGGACGCTCGTTATCTACTTCAGGGCGGGGAGTTTTTCTATAACAACTTTCAAGCTTAAACTTTCGAATGTTTCTCTAAAACGCCTGTGGTGTGTTATATCCATGTTTTCGTTTATGACCAACATCATGAGGTTAATCGACTTCGGCCTCGAAGTAGAAAGCTACTATTTAAAGGTTTACTCCGCCCGTTCAGAGATCCTCCGGCGTGCGCACGAAAATATTACGAGCGCATCCCGTATTTCCATCACACACAAGACGTTTCTAACAGACCAATGAAAATGTGAAATAGCGAGGGGTAGAACTAATTGGCATAAGATCCAGCCAATTAAACGTTGTTTTGCCCAGAGGTTTCAACCAATCACAAAGGAGATGCCAAAAATAGCACCTCCTCTTGTTCAGCACCCAAAGTCGAAGGATAGCTCTGGCCTTTCAATGGAAGAAAGTGCTAGATTTGTCAGTGTTGTATAATATTATAACCAACTCTCAGGTTCCATATTTTGTTTTGGGGCGATCGCGGTTTGTCTTCACCTGTTGTGAGAGACAAGAGCTGGCGTCCAACATGCGTAAAAATCAACGCTGTCCAAGCAGGGAACCGCCGAGAAACGAATTACCGCCGCTCAACTGAGGCCAATCTCGATTTATCTTTTTTTTTTTTTTTTCTACAATAAGGAAACATTAACTCAGCTAGCTGGCTAACATCACTTCTGCGGGTAGCTTGGTTAACGACATATCTTCAACTTGTAGCGAAGCCAGATAGCCGGGTTTGGAACTTCACTCGCTCAGCGCAGGAGAAAAGGTAAGTAGCATGTCATTAGCTCGAGTTTGACAACCCAAAGAGGAGCTAACATTAGCATGCTAGCTAACGTTAGCTCACATTAACACACCAGCAAAGTAGGCCTGTGAGCAAAGGGAGCAGCGTGAAGTGAAGTGAAGTGGAGTAGAGGGGAGTTCAGCGGATTGATATTTAGCACAGAAACGCTAAATTCCTCCAGCTATTTGGCCATTGCTAAATAAACCGTGTTGTCCATAGATGTTAGCGTACATGTACGCTACTTCCTAAATAAATCCTGGACAAATAACTTCACTTCCGAGTGACTTAGCTGCCGTTAGTAAACCTGACAAGAATATTGAACCAATCACAAGTGAAACAAAGTGTTTGGTCTGGTCCTAGATCAACTAATCTGGCTGTAACAAGCTAATGACAAGTTTGCGGACTCAGTCATTTGAGTGTCTCATTATGGCCATGTGACGTTTGCTTTGCAGCCTGATGTTATTTATCGCCGTACATCATTTTGTAAACTGCTTAAAACAATACTTCCATGTAACTTAGCAGTATTGCTGTATCTGTTCCGCAGAGTTGGTAACGAAGAGTATATGCTATACATTTACCTAGTATAGCATAATGCACCTCCTAATGGGTATCTGTGAAATTTTAAAAGGTTTTATGTCAAAATAAACATCGAAACAACAGAGAAAAAGAAAAAGCAATCAAGATCAGCATCTGTAATTTTAATTCTGCAATATTTTTTTTTATCATCATCATCATGAAGTATTTGCATAAGACATTTAAGCAACAAGGAAATTTTGATTTATACAACATCAAATTACATTGAAACTTGTATAACCAAAATTCCATCTAAATTGTAATATTATTTTACCTTGCATTTTTTAAATTATACATTAGGATAAGTTGTAACTTTCATTGTTGATGGAATCAAGACCTTTCTCTAGCTAACTAATCATGTTGTCACTGGTGCATTTTTGGTACAGGAGTCTAAAAAACACACTATTTTGTTAATTTAAAAATGCAGTGAAGCTCTACAGAGCTCTGCTAACGAGTTAATATTTGAGCCAGGTGTCTGAAGCAGAGAAACATCTACAAGTTGCAGGACAATAAGGACTATGAAGACACTCGCCACAGCATCAAGTTGTAGGTTTTACAAAAGATTTTCTGTTTTTTCGTCTGGACCGAGGTATGTTAGCTTTAAGTACATCTAGCTGGATACAGGCATATTATTATGGAGATGGTCAAAAACGGAAAATGTGTCCGCTTCTTTCTTGCAGATGGAAATGCTGCTTGTGCAATTGCCATTGTGATAATACATATTCTTAACGACAGAAAGCAATGCAGTCAATTTTTGCAGGTCACTTGTAAACTGTGCTAAGCTAACACCTCTCCTGCCTAAACACATGCCTCATTTTGTGCGTTCTTGCTCAGTCCCTTCTCCATAACAACTCCTACATCCCCAATGCATGTGGTATGTCGAAGTCTGAAATGAAAATAACAAAACTGTTTGAAATCAAAAATAACCTTAGTTTTCCTTATAGCAAGAGAGTCACACAGTGCTGTATACAAGTATAGTATATGTTCCAATAAAAAAAATTATATATATATATAAAAAAAACTATGGTTCAAAATCAAAATATTGGTGTAATAAAAACATTAAATAGTATAAGTAAATAAAAAGTAGAGTAATATTACAGTTCATTATAAGTGAAAATAAAACATAGGAAAAAGACTAGCTATAGACTGGCATTATAAAGATAGACGTTTAAATTGTTATAGTCAAAAGGTTAACTGTTTAAAAGAAAATATTGCCAATTGGCAGTTTATACATACATTTTCTGTATTATTTTCTTAAAATTACAAATTATTTTATTCATACAGTTGTTGATATGCATGGTCTTTGAGTGTAGCCCTTAACTACATCATAACCTCAAACTACTTGAACTTTGTTCATGTTTTTTTTGTTCTGTTTTCCAAGAATTTTTCAAAAGTTGTAATAGGCTGAGTACAGTCCTTCTCTTGAAGGTTAGATAAGAATTTACAGCCCCAGCTATTCACACATTTTTCTGTGGGACGTAACGTCATAGTCTTAGCGGAAAATTTGCCTGTTCGCTAATTAATTTTTTATTTTTTTTTGTTGAGCATTTTCAAAGTATTCAAAAGAAAATGCAGCTTGGGAAGGTGAAATACTTGTAACAGAAATGCCCGGATATAGTTATAGTAATTTAGCTGTGCTTGCAGCAAGGCTTATTGCATACAGTGTCAATAAGCGCTTTATATTTTATTTTACCGTAACCTTTTAGAGCGTTTCTCTGCTCAAACGATTTGTGGTGTCCAACAGGGCTTTGTCACTGTTCCTCTATAATTCACCTTACATATGTAACCTCCCGGTCATACGATTCACTGGCATAACATGATCATCCTATGCAGATGATACTCAGATTTATCTTTCTGTTCTCAGTGAACCAACTATCCAAATGACGGCACTCTTGAACTTAAGTGTTGGGTGACTAGGCTATAAGAACCACCCAAAAGAGTTGTGAGGAATTTGTTGAGATATATTTTAGACTTAATTTAAATATCAACAAATAATTTTTAAGTTTAAAAACAAAACTTAACCTCTTACTAACGTCTGTTAATTCACTGACAAGTAAAATCTTTGCTAAAAAGACATTTATTTGATAAAACGCTAAGTTTGCAGCTGACCGTTTTATCGTCTTTTGTTTCACTTAGCTGATCTTGGATCTGTGAGCCATTTCATATCACCAGCCTATATTGCAGCAGTGTATCATCAGGGCAAAGGTTTATGGTGTATGTCATCATCAATTTTGTATTATGAGGTGCTGAAATGCAGCCACCCTGCTCACCTTCTCCAGTATATCAAATTGCGATAAGGTGCGCAGGTGAGCAGAGCATGACATCAGTCTGTACTCTGGTTGGCAGATGCAAGAGGAGTTCAATAGCTGATAATCTTATCTGAGTCAGCTGTCAATGGGAAACACTGAGAAGAGTTTCCTTTAATTAATAACAAGAACATTGATAGTTTCTATTCTCTGGATAGAAACTTTCCATTACTTCTCTTTTGCCACTGTATCATTGTTTATTATTGTGTTATGTTTTGATCATGTAAAGCTAGACCTGTCACAATAATCAATAAATCAGTTAATTGGATGATAAATTAAAATAAAACATTTCCAAAACATTTTACATTTTCATAACTCCAATTTTCACTCTTACACTACCAAAAACTGGATGATAAAGGTTTTTCAGTTAGATGCTTTGGTCTCAACTAGCCCTTTTTTTGAAGGACAATTTTGTTTACAAAGACTTCAAAATAAATTTTATTTGTTGTGTTATTTGTTTATTTTGGATATTTAAAAAGTCTTCTAGTTCCAGTGTTAAATGTTTATTCAAATTAAAAATGTACTGATCTTTTAGAATGTGTTCTTACATTATTATTTCACCATTACCATTATAATTCTCAAAAAATGGACTCAAAACAACGTTATCATTTATTGCAATAACGTCTGGAACAATTTATCTTCCAGCAAAATTATTTATTGTGACAGGCCAATATAAAGCACTTTGTACTGCTTTGCTGCTGAAATGTTCTCGCTGCCTCTGGCAGTATTGGCTACGATCTGATCAAATTTTAGGTAAAACCAAATTTCTATTTAATTCCTAATTTTTAAAAAAAAATAGTTGATTCTTTACACTCAGAAATTATATTTCTAACTAAGTAGCGAAAATCCAGAATTCAGTTTCTTAAAAATTAAATTGTTACTTTAAAAACATGATTAAATAATTATCTATTGCAGACATGTTTGATTTTTGTGGAAAAATGGTGACTTGATGTTTGTCCAATAGACTGAGTGTAAATGAATCATTAAGCGTTTCACTTTTGAATTGAATTTAAGCACTAAAAAAAATTAAGTTGGTAATATTCTGATTTGTTGAGATGTAAGATCCTAGGTTGGTCTTTAAGGTCCACGTTGAATGAATGGTGGATTAAAAAAACCTACAGATTTGACAAGCCCTTCTGTTTTAGTTCAGGCTTGTTGTATCTTTTTAAAATGCTTGTAAATATTATTTACTTTGAGAATTATTCAGTTCCTTTTTTTTTGTCCAATGGACTCAGTTGGCTGATATTTGAAGTGTAATTGTGCCCTACATGAAGCGTTTGCTTCGAGCTACGTACTCTGGAATACATAGCTTAAAAAGTTAAAGTGCCACTTATTTTGTTTTCCTTGCAGTGAGTAAAATGTATAAACAGAAGTTCTGTTATGGTTCTCGCTGTCTGTAAACATTTAAATACATATATATCAGCTTGTTTGGACTCGTGCAACTAAACTGTCATCCCTTTAAAATGTCACTTAAATGTCAAATGGTCCAAACTGACATCCTGTCTCAATAATTACATTATCTACGTAATGTCATTTCGTTGGAGCACCGTCTCAGGATTTCAGTGCTGCATTAGATGCCAGGTTGACAACAGTTTTGTCCCTGTCACAGATTTAATTGGTTTCTGTGAAAGGTTTGCATTGTCTTTCAGGGGTATTTTTAAGTTTCTTAAAATTGTTTTAGGTTTAATTCAATGGTATATGTGATTTGTAAGTGTCAGTTATGTTCCTTGTTTTGAGTTCAGAGTACTAATGTCTGTTCTTTGTAATTGATTTGCTCACATTGTACAATGCCGTGTAATTTTTTTCTAAAGTGTATTTTTATTTTTTTATTGCCAAGTACTGTTTCTCTGCTGCCATTGCGTCTTCACCCATAATCAAATCTTGGAATTCTTCTCGGATTTTCCACAGAGGACTGATTTTACATTCAGATAAAATTAGTTATTTGTTCAAAATGGAGATTTCTGTGTTAGATCATTAAGACTTGCTGGAAATCTAGATTGAGGTCAAATGTGCCTCATTTCAGTTTTGACAAATCTTTACTCACTGTGCTTCTGGTAGAGATGCACCGATGCGTCAGTAGGTCTTTAGATCTTGGTAAAGATTGTAGCTGATTTCTCTTGAAGAAGAATGACACAAGAAGATGTCAGAAAAAGCATTCAAAGGGTGTCAAGTTCCAGGCCTGCATCCGTAACTCTGTGTTGGCCAGGGAAGTTGCGTCTTTCGTCTACTATGAAGATCGGAAATGAGCAGCTGTATAATTGGAGGATTTGGCCCCCAGATTGATTTTCGCCCTTACCTCTACGTATTTCCTGTTATCTCTTCAAATCTGTGGAAAAGATGGACGCCTTTGGATTTGACCAGCTTTATTTGCGGCTTTCAACGGATGCAGTCCCTGAATTTTGACATGCCCAAAGTAGTTTGCTTTGCCCTCCTATCATAAGCGGTCATTGATTTATCTTTAAGGGAGCATAAGTTGCTTCGTACCGTCTTATGTGAGAGCAGTTCCTCACGACTGAGAGGTAAAGGAATTAATAATAAATCAACAAAACAAAGAATCAGAGTTAGTCTGTCTATGCTAAGAAAGAAAACTGGGATTATCCTTGTCCCTAACAATATTCTGTCTTAGATTTAATTGTGATTTCTTTTAGAAAAAGAAACTATTATTCCACATCAGGATCTGAATTATATTTTATTACCTTCTTTCTTGTAAATGTGTCTTAAAAGATGCACACTAACCATTGGGAGTAATTTTTTTTCTTCATTATGCAGTTTTGGGGCTTGTAATAGCTTTTGCGGATATCGTCTTGTCTTGGGAAGCAGCTGGATTCCTGTGAGGTTTAACATTATATTAAAGATAATTTTGCTAGATCTACATCCACTTTCACTTACCTCTGGGAGATGCAGGTATGATTTGGATTTTGAAAAAGGGAGCACCAAATGTTGTAACACACAAAATTGAGGAATTAGTCTGGCAAGACCCTTTGTTTCTACTGTCAAACATAAGTGAGAAGAAAAATAGACTGCATTTAAATTTTTAGAGTACATTTTGTTATAAGATATTTATGAAACCGCTATAAAACAAAGGACCAGTCACACAACCTTGTGCCAATTCAGGGTTTCCTGCTTCAGTAGTTCAACTCTCAGTATGTCAGAACCATTCAGAACATCACAACAAGATGTTCTGCTCCCTGGGCTGCTTCTGACGCGCTGGTGAAACGTGACTCTGAGTCTCCTCTCACTGTCCCACCAGCTTCCCAGGGGTTGTTAGTTTAATGCTGCATTCATGTGGTTCCTTTTCACTGGCTAAGCATGTAGAAATGCTGCATGATCACGTCAAAATTATCTGGCATTTTTCATTGGAGACTTTAGTCAAAGTATTGAATTTAAGACCTTAAACCTAAAGTGTCTTGGGGAGGGAGAGTTTAAAACAAATAATTTTATTGTTTTGCCAAAAGAAAATGGTGTAACGTTTGAATTATGATTCAGAGTATATCAACAATTAGGGGAAATGTGGTTTGAAACATAGTGACCCTGATCTCAATGCAATGTTTTCCCACCTTGGTCCTGCATGTATCAGATACAACCCGCTTCCAAAACTGTTATCCTTTTAAAATCTGTCTTTGAATTGCCATACAAATCTGTTTGATGTGCTTTTTTTGTATAAAAATGTACCCAAAACCTACAATGTTGAAAACTTTAAGAAGTAAATTGTGGTCTTTTTTTTTTGTTGTAAAATTTGGGATTAGTTTGTTTTAAATGTCAGTTTATTGGTTCTACTCTCTCAGTGTGTAGATGACTGTCGTTCAGCTTTTTCTTCCAGTTTAGCTTTAGCTAGTTTACAGCGACGGCTCGTATTTTCTGAGCAGCGTTTGGATCCTCTGCAGCATTATGTAATCTGTGACGTTCTCTCTTGAAATGCTTTTTTTGGCGGATGCGAGTTTTGCTCGTTGGTGTTGGTTTCGGCCTGCGGTTGCAACACTGGTGACAGCAGTGACTGAGCCTTCCTCGCTCTCCTCTGGGTTTTTCTGGGGTTTCTGTCTTTGTACATGTCTGTTCGCGTGATTTCCCCTCGCTCTAAAGGTATTGTGAACAGCCAGTAAAACCTCACAGTATCTGTGTCTCTTTAGCAGCCAGCCTGACACCTTTCTGGTTCTGTCTATTGCGACTGCTTTAACGGACGGGTGATGCAACGACCCGCTCCTCTAGCTAACCAGCAGCTGAGTGTGCGCGCCTCTTTTTAGGAGTGTGAGAGAAAGACTTTTGGGAGAAAGAAGGGTGGGGAGGGGGTGTTGCTGAATGAAGCTCAGGCTGGATGTTTGCACTGTAGGGTGGGCGGTTGCTAGGCAGTAGCAGTGTGTTTGTTTTATTTTTAGAGCAAATCACAGCTGGTCAATGTTACAAAATTGTCTTTCTCTCATATGTGAGTGCAGCTCCACATTTACTGAACGACACTAAAAACTTGGGGCAACATCAAGCGGCGAGCCTGAAAATACAGATTTTTTCCTATAACTGTGCGACAGGAAGGCGGCAGAAGTATGAATGGCCCGTCCTTGCTGTCTCACGCTGCTCGTGAAATGTAAGCCGACCTGCCGTATTTATAGAGCATCTTTTTCTCGCACACAGACCGTGACGGTGCACACATGCGCAGAAGCACACAAAAACACACACGACGCCCTGAGAAAGCAGCCGGAGTCGCTCCCTGCATGTAACGGCCTTTTTTGGGCACACGCTTGTCATGGCGCAGTCATGCTCATGTGGAAAGTGAAGCTCTGTGAAGAATCAACCTCTCATCAGGGCGGTTTGATTATTATTATTATTATTATTGTAATTACTATTATTACTTTTTTATAGACTTCCTGGTCTTAGTATTGCCAGGCAAGCGCCCTCTAAGAATTTTTACTTCTTCTGCGTAGAACACAAAATATTTTCACCAAGAGATACCAAAACCCCTGATTGCTTATTTGACTATTTTTCAGGGCTAACCTTTCATTAGCTTTCTTACTGGACCATTCTTCTTCAGTTTGCCACAAATCCACTTTGATTGTGATCAGGAGGAATATGTTTTTGATTTGTGTAATGTTTCAAAGCTAAGAACTCTAAAACATTTAGCTTTTAAATGCACCAATCTGCTTTGATTAACTTTTTCTTTTACTTCTGTATATAATAGGTTAATGCTTTGAAGCTAAATTAAGTTATCTTGTGACTGTTTAATTTTCTTCTGGATTCAAACCCACAACCTCAATCACATAACCTGCAGCACATTTATTTGATTCTCATTTTTAGAATGAAAAATTCTGAATCTTCTTCAGATTTGTTAACATTTTTTTGTTAATATTGTACTGTTATTGTTGTTTTGCTGAAAGTATGTTTAAAAAGTATGAAATTAGCTTTTAGTTTTTTTTCAGATGCGAATACATTTATTTAATACAATTTAGTTACAAGAGGACATATTTAAGCACAACTGTTCACACCTGGCATTAAAATCCACAATATATCATGGATATATATCTTCATCCTATTACTATTGTTTGTAATATTCATATTGCAAAGGACTGCTTAGAGAGCAATAGTTGTTAGCTAGTATCTTCCATGTATCACAGACTTGGAGCCTCATGGCAGCAGATGCTCACAATAAACACAAATCTCATTAGAAAAAGAGAAAAAGCCTCAAATCACATCTGATATCCTCATTGGAATATTTAACAATATTTTCACCGCTGTAAAAGTTTCCAATATTGTGATGCCCTAGACAGTTTTCAGCCTGATAAATTCTCACTTTTAACTCGTTGGTCAAAAACAAACAAAACAAAAAAGAACACCTCTCTTATGCTGGTCATTGGATGCACGATATTAAAATATTTTTATAATTGCTACTATGTCCTGACAGTTGAATATGAGATGGCGCATATTGCATATTGTACTATCGATGGTGCTTAGATAAAAGGTTATGTTTATTTGATGCTGTAGTGTTTTTCAAATGTTTCTATAAATGAGGGGCGTCAAAGTTATTATCATTTTGGGTCATATCAAAAATCTGAATGTTCTTAAAGGGCCGGTTGTGCCAGGAAATATTGACAAAACCAATTCAACTATCAATAAATAGCTGTTCCTCCATGAATTTGATTGTTTTAGTGTTTGTTGGAATCAAAATTATAGATTTTGTGGTACCAATTTAGAAATATTTGTTAGGAATTTTTACGATATTTGCGCTAATGTATGATGTTGAGTATAACTTTTTATTACTCGCCGTATCAATTACAGACTATGACTTGACATCAAGTAAGGCTGAGACAGCAGTTGCTTAAACTGAATGTTTGTGACCAATTTTGAGAAAATTTGCAGTAAAATCAGAAAATTGTTTGGAGATTTGTTGATTTTGTGTGTGAATTTTACAGATTTGTGAAAAACTGGAAGGACCTATTGATGTAATTTTGAGTTCAGAGGGCCACATAGAAAGCTACAGCGGGCCAGATTTGGTCCCCGGGCCTTGAGTTTGACACAGCTGCTGTAAATCATCACACAAACCCCAAACAGAGGGATTCAGACGGTTGTTTTGTTCAGGCAGACGTTTATTAACATTTAGTTTTAGAAATCTAGTCTCAGGCTGGTTTCAGAGAAAGGTGTGTTTCTTGCTCCCCTCTGTCTGTTTCAAACGTTCTCAGCAGCATTTTTAATTTATCTGTAGAGACGGAGGCGATTTCCAAATTCAAAAGGGGCCTCTTTGCAGATTCTTGCCTGTTGTGATTGTTGTTCTGGGCCTCTGGTGCCCCAGGTCGGCTCCAGTGCTGCCAGGCTCACTGCTTCTGTCCGCAGTTCATCTGGAAAGTATTCACAGCACTTTACCGTTTCCACATTTTAATCCAAATTGTATAAATTAACTTCTTTCCTAAAAATTCTACACACAAATGTATGACAATGTGGAAATGTATTAAAATAGAAAACCAAGAAATCATATTTGTTTGAAAGTTGTTTTTTTTTTACAACAGATTTGTCAAAGTAGTGATAACTTCTTAAGGATTTTCTTGTAGAAACCTTAAAAAATCATCACAAAACTTTCTTAATTAAGCACATAATGTTCATGTACACTGCTGTCCTTAATTCTTTAAAAACCCTGAAGTTGCCTCAAGTAAAAGCTGAGAAGGCATTTGGAAAGTCTTTTTTTTTTTTTTTTTTTTTTAACCATCAAGATGATTATATAAGACACATACCTGGACAATAAAGCACACAGTGGAAACATTTCCAGTCACAAATCTGCTTTACCAGAGCCCAGAAATCCACGTTGTAGAAGCGGAGAGCGATCATTTTGACAGAGAACAGGACACAAGGACAAAAGGTGTCCAGACAAAATCTGGGATGTTCTTCGGAAAGCCGGGAAAGCCACTCCTAAAGAGTGATTTAAGAACGCAAAAAAATTTATATAAACCACTAAGCAGGCGTGATTTAAAGGATAAAAGCTTGTGGATTGTAAATAATTTAAAGATGTTTAGACAGTTCAGTGCAGAAAGATTTTATTCTATGATGTTCAGACGGGGAAGTAGCAGCATTTAGGATAAGAGCAATGCATGAAATTCACTCAAAAATCTACTTGATTTTTGAGTCAAATAATTGTATAGAGCTGAAACGATTCATCAAATTAGTTGTGACAAATCGATAATTGAAGAAATTGCCAACTAGTTTCATAATCGAGTAACAGGAGTACACAGACTCAGAAAAAGGCCATTTGCTGAAAGTACAGCAATTAAGCCAAAACTGTACAAAAGATATATATATGTTTGATTTAAGATAAAAAAAAATAATTAAAAGAACTTTGTCTGTAATATACCCAGGCAAAGGTATATTTCACTAGGTGCAAATTATGTAAAAAAAAATAAAAATAAAAAATCTCCTCTTGTTAGCCAATTATCCAGAAAGTAATCAATGTACTTAACACTGTATTGATGTTAAGTCAAACAGAAAAGGCTGAGCTTTCCACTTATTTATGTTGGAAGTATTTTTATTGCTGCAGATTCATCCTTTGCTGCAATTAATCAAGCGTACATGAAAGGAATGCTTTATTATTATTATTGCATTTCTGGCAATAAAATGTTTACTTTCTTTTTTTTTAAAGAAAGGACTTGAATTATTTGTTTGCATAATCTTTTTCAAGCATTATATAAAGAGTTTGTAAAAGAAAAATCTGCAGAATGTGCTAATTTTTATATCGTTAATCATCAGAATAATCTATTGCTAAAATAATCGCTTTGTTCATGTATGTTTATGGCACAACAGTGAAACTGAGTCAGATTTTAAACCATTTCTTTGCAGGTGATCGTATAAAAGTTTTTCTCACTGTTTTTCTCCTTTGTTCTCCAGTTGTAGGCAGCGATGGGTGCGTTCCTGGACAAGCCGAAGACGGAGAAGCACAGCGCCCACGGCGATGGAAACGGGCTACGCTACGGTCTGAGCTCCATGCAGGGCTGGCGGGTGGAAATGGAGGACGCCCACACGGCGGTGGTGGGCCTTCCCCATGGACTCACCGACTGGTCTTTCTTTGCCGTTTATGACGGCCACGCCGGCTCGCGGGTCGCCAACTACTGCTCCGGGCACCTGCTGGAGCACATCCTGTCAGGAGGCTCCGAGTTCGGATCGGGGCCGGGCTCCGTGGAGGGCGTGAAGGACGGGATCCGCTCGGGCTTTCTGAACATTGACGAATACATGCGCAACTTCTCCGACCTGCGGCAGGGCCTGGACCGCAGCGGGTCGACAGCCGTGTGCGTGCTGCTCAGCCCCACTCACCTCTACTTCATTAACTGCGGCGACTCGCGGGCCGTGCTGTGTCGAGACGGAAAGGTGGGCTTCTCCACTCAGGACCACAAGCCCTGCAACCCCCGCGAAAAGGAGCGCATCCAGAATGCTGGCGGCTCGGTTATGATCCAGAGGGTAAACGGCTCCCTGGCGGTGTCACGAGCTCTAGGGGACTACGACTACAAATGTGTGGACGGTAAGGGCCCCACGGAGCAGCTGGTGAGCCCTGAGCCAGAGGTTTGCGTGTTGGAGCGGGCAGCCGAAGGAGACGAGTTTGTGGTTCTGGCGTGCGACGGAATCTGGGACGTCATGTCCAACGAAGAGCTGTGTGATTTTGTACGATCACGATTATTGGTTTGTGAAGATCTGGAAAAGATCTGTAACTCTGTGGTGGACACCTGTCTTCATAAGGTAAGCCGTTTTTAACAATTAGTATCTGCTCCTATTGAATACAGTGCTTTGCTTTCTCTTCAACATAAGTCTGTCAAAATAAGCAATTAATTAATCGCATTATTATGAGCTTGATAATATATATTATGATCATTAATATTTTTTGAAGGGCAATTTTTGTTACAGAGACCCTCTATTCATCAACTTAGATTGCTGAATAGATAAATAAAAAATGAACAGGATAAAATATGTGAAACAGTTCCTCATTATCAGAGATATATTCACACAGAAACAGTATGTGGTTGGTCTTGAAGAAATGTGAAAACTTTGCGTCATTAACAGCCCTCAAAATCAACCTTGCTTATATTGGCATAGTGTCTGTTTCCATCTTGTTACAATGCTCCGCCATGAAGCTCGGCTAAATAAGCACCAATAAGGTGAAACTTCAGAATATTATTGAGTCTTTGTATTTCAAAAACCTCATAAAGTGCATTTTGGATCACATACCAGACTCTGTTTGGACTGTGTCTCTTTCTTATTCTGGTATGGCCCCGCCATCTTTATTCCTGTAGTAACTGGCTTTGTTTAAGGATGACCAGCGGCACCCTCTGCTGTATGTTGGCAAAACTGCAACTCTGAATGAAGGTTTAACGGAAATTATTTAATTGATTGGAACTAATTTTAATAGACAGTTAATCATAAGTTTATTAATTTTTTTCATCCCTATTATGGAATGTTCTGTACAAAATTAAAGTTTATTGGTCTTTGAGAGGACAAACTTGCATTTTTATGCCATTATTCAGCTATTATTTGAAAACGGTCTGTAACAACAATATTATTGTTTATCGCAATAATTCGCTGGACAATTTATTGTCCAGCGAATTATCATTACTAACCTAGTTGAACATTTTGTCTCATCACATCCACACAAACTAGGATGTATTTTCTTGAGATTTTATGTGAACCTTTTCCATTCAAAGAGCAATTTTTATTATTTTCTTTCCACTTTTCCACAAACTACTTTGCATCAAATCCCAACAAAAAAACATGACATTTTGTCTCTGTAATTTGTAAAAAAGTGTGAAAAGTAGGGCTGTTGTAAACAAATATTTTAGTAATCAAGTAATCTATCGATTATTCTTACGATTAATCAAGTAGTCAGATAAAAAAAAGATAAAATAAAACATTGGTAAGTCTAACATAACAGCAGAGTTAATATCGGATATCAACATCAGTCCAATTTTTCACAGTTAAGCTTCCCTAACAATAACTTTCCTGTAGCTTAGAAAATTAACTCGTAACAATAGCAGCTCACTTTCCAAGTTAACCTGAAGAAAAGTTATACAAAATTCTGAAATTATATTCAATTCAATAATAAAGAGGCAGACTCACAAATACTCTTATAAAAAATATCTATACTCCAGCTTTTGGTTTATGTATTCATCTTCAGTTTAATAGATGAACTCTCACCTTGCCAGGATTTGACACCTTCGTTCGTCACACACAGAAACACATCTACCAGCTACGTGCCGCCATGTTGAGCTCCGCCACCCATTTGCTGAGACCGGGATGATATGAAATAAATTTTCCGGTTCGTCCGTAAAGCTACACTTACGTTAATTATCTAATGCGCAGCCGCCCTCAGTGTTCAGTCTATCCACTCACCTGTATAAATACACCTGCAGCAGCTCCGGAAGGAGAAAAGACTACCGTACTCCAGGCATCGCGCCAGTCATTTTAAGGATGTTTATTGGTCCCCCGAAAAATGACAAAGACCCAGACATTATCATCAATCAATAAAATCCTCCCAGGCCAAACTTGAAAACTGGACGTTATGCTGCTAACACTTAGCTTTCATCAACAACTCAGGCGGAAGTGAGAGCGCAGCGCAACGCAAGTAATAACCCGACAGGAACACGGTGCGCTAAATAATAAAATATAATTTAACGAAGCTTCGAGGCAGATAAATTTTCCTCAAGAAATTTTAATAATCGAGCTACTCGAGTCACTCGAGGAATCGTTTCAGCCCTAGTGAAAAGTATAAATTCTTTTACAAGTCACAGTGTCTTGGGATAAAAGTTTATGTAGAAAAAGATTTGCATAGGTTTCCATCGGACCTTACCTCCTTATTTAATAATCCTAAAAACGTGAATCTTCTGAAAATAAACAGTTTGTTTATTAACTGAGCCATCTGGGAGGAGGTTTATCACCTGCATTTGTGCTTAAAATACAGTATATACACCAACTGGCTCCTGTTCTTCCTAGTTCCTGTCCACATCTTGAACATTTCACTGTCCACTTGTCTTTAGCTTTGCGTCCTGGGCTCTCCAAGAACCAGCAAGAACGAGTTATTTTTACCTTACTGGATGGGTTATCTCAAGTATCAGCCACACAGGCATAAATCTGCTCTGCTGTCACTACCTTTTGTGATGTATGTGAAACTAGACACCTTCAGAAATCTACTGTGACCACACTGAGTCCTTTGGTGTGGCGAGAAGTCGACTCCTTTGTTTTTTTGCTGCTTTGGGCTCCATCTTCTGTCACTGTTTGACTTGAAAAAGGCAATTAT
Organism: Alfaro cultratus; assembly: GCA_903066825.1. Classification (NCBI taxonomy): domain Eukaryota; kingdom Metazoa; phylum Chordata; class Actinopteri; order Cyprinodontiformes; family Poeciliidae; genus Alfaro; species Alfaro cultratus. Next base: position 494 of record CAEFZX010001309.1, on the reverse strand, counting down.
GATGATGTCTAGTTTGTGTATTTATTATCTTGAAGACTTTGAAACATTGAAAGACATTCCAGAAGCTTTTCATTATAAAACTATAGATAAAAAATAAATAACTTGTCCACATCTCTACAGCATATCAACATTTACTTTTTCAGAACTTTGTCGACAAATTATGATTTCCAGTTTTTGTAAAGCTCTCACCTTTTGATTCTCGTTGACCTTTAAGAACTGCAATATAAAAAAGACATAAGAGCAACATTTAAAACCACAGGATTCTTCTAGTTTCCTCTTTTTTTTATTGGTTTTTCACAGAAAAACAAAATGAAACTCCTTAGAAAAAAATAAATATGAGATATAATTAAGTGTAATTATCAAATATAGACATTGGCTAGATTGCTGATTTTTTTTTTTTTTTTTTTTTTCAATTATCTTATGGGGTAAAAACAAATAAATCCCAATTTTTATTTTTGGGCTGCAAACTAGTAAACAAACGTACGGGTACTTCG
>CAEFZX010001304.1:0-10446 GCA_903066825.1 Alfaro cultratus | reverse complement strand
CAACTGAAATACTCTAGTCTGTCTACTCCTCCATGAGTCGAATCTACCTTCTGAGAAAACTAGCCCATTAACTTTATGGGTTACAATCTATTCATATTCATCTAAAATATAGTGTATTGTTATCTCTACAGATATGCTACACTAAGTTTACGACATCTAAACCTCATTTACTTTATTGTTGTTTTTTGTTGTTTTCTGTGTTTCCACTGGTTCTCTCTAAATGACATTAAACCAAGTACTAGCGGAAAGGATGGATATACAGTATTTGAGCCTAAATGTGTATTTTTTTAATCTGTGTTAAAATTTAATTAAAACCTTTGCACCAATTTCTTGTTTTTAACATTTATTGATTCTATTTCCTGGTGAGAGAAAGGTCTGAATGCATAATTAAAACTCTAATGTTATTATGAAATTAATGCCCTTGAAGGGGGAATGGCAGAAACTGCATTTTATGCTACTTATGGATCAACTCATTACAAATCTATATAAAGAAATGTATTGTCTGAGTGAGTTTTTCTGGAGTGTTGACCAATCATAATTCAGTTTGAGAACTAAGGTTGTCGGGTGTTTCTATTATTCCTGATTAATTACTACGGATATGTTTAAGGTTTAATTACTGCTTGTTAAATTACAGATGCACAAAAATAATTTATATGGAAATTACGCTCATTTAGAAAAATTAAGGTGGTTATGAAATAATTCAACAATTAAAGCTGCAGTTTGTTTGTTTTTTTCATTTGATTTCACAGTTTTGGCTTTTTAAAAGTTACCAAAAGTCTTCCAGAGGTTGTCAGAGTAAAATGAAGAATAGTTTGCAGTTCTTAGCTACACAACATTTCTCCAACTCTGCAGTTGTTTTCTGCTAACAAACCGTTTTAAACAGGTTTTCTATTATTTGCTTCTACTCATGTTTTATCTTCTAATTAAGAAAGTAACAGGCTAAGATTGCTTAGATGGAGGCGCAGAGGAAATATCTGGTAAACAATTTTAATAAAAGGCTATTAATTTTAATCCCAATGTATTGCTTTCCCATAGTAGCATGTTGGGTCCCCTGGTGTGTTTTATTTCCATACCAGTTCACTTCCAGGGTTGTACGTCGCTGCAGCAACTCCAAGTGACTGATTGCTGTTATTAGTTCTATCCTGGTGGGTCGGCTTTCTGCAAGCCCTCAAAGGCGCTGGCTGGTGCTAAAGGCCTCTAAATGTGGATCTCAGAAGGTCAATTTTCATACTGAATGAAACAGAAATGTTCAGGGAGATAATTATAAAAGTCAATTCCTGAATTACTTTATTCTGCAAACTAGATTTCTAGGTTAAAAACTCATCATAAAAGTCGTGTCTGTGTTCAGTTCTGAGGTTTAAATTAGCGACAGCTTCCAGAAAGTCTCCAGAAAAGCTGCACATTCAAACAATAGCCTCCAGTTTCATTTTATGACTGTTTCACAGCCATAAATAGTCTGCAGGTATATAAGAGCCAAGTTACTTTCACTGCTCTCTCTGCATTTCATCCTCCAGGCACTATACAGCACATTACAGTTTCTTGCTTCACAGTAATTGGTATCATGTGTTCATTTGATCTAACTGACCGCTGGACGTGTTTCTGACTGTTCATCTCTAATTGTTGGACAGTGTGTGTGTTAATCACCAAATGGATGCAGGTGATGACGTCATGGCGACAAATACAGCTTCCATGATCACTGGACACCAAACTGACAGTTTTGGCAGGCGCTGCCTCCCCTTCAGCTATCCATAGTGGCAACTATGAAATATGGACAGCAGAAAATTGAGATTCATCAGGCACGCCTGCCTTGCTCACTGAAATCTATATTCAATTTTAGAGCATCTGTCATGGCGGTGGCAGGCTGAGGCATGCTGGGATTGAGAATCACTTAAGTGCTCTGAAATTGTATGTAGTGGGTAAAAAAAATTCTCTATGTTTATCTCTCAGTGTATTTGCCTGGTGATCTGCTGCAGCTCTTTCTTATTCTATATCTATGGGTGACTTGGTGTAACATGGCCAGCAAACACAAAGGCTTTTTGATTCTCAGATGAATTACGTTCACAAGAGTTTTTCAGCCTGTAAATCCAGCCTGAAACCAAACTGAGTCTTAGATTTCATAAGTTTGCTGTTTCTAACATCCATTCCAGCTAAACCAGTTAATGGACAGTGTTATAGCTGTACATGTTTATTATGGATGTGTTCATATACAAGTACAACATGGATTTGAGACATAACGTTTAAATGTTATGTCAATGTTTCAACGTGTGGGGCTGCTTTGCTGCAGGAGGAACTGGTAAACTTCATAACACAGATGGCATCATGAGGAAAGAATATTATGTGGAAATATTGAAGCAACATCTACAAAAATCAGCAGGAAGTAAAAGCTCAGGACAATGACTCAGAATGGTGGTTAAAATTTGACTTAAAGAAAATAAAGTTCATGTTTTAGTGTGAGCACCACAAAATCTGATCCCAATCCTACAAGTCCTGAAACCCTGTCAGCAGGACTGGACCAGAACTGCAGAAAACTAGAGCGAGAAGGTCTGACCCAACAGAGAGTTCAAAGGCAACGTCACCAAATACTGAGGAAACTGCATATTATTTCTCTCATTATTGAGCCATTTATCAAACAGAACAGATTAATAATGTTGTCTTTTATTTTCTGTAAATGGAAGCTACATAAAAGCTCTTAACCCTGGAAAACCAAAGGCTTGTACTGAAAATGATTTCCTTAATGTCTCATGTTTTGTTAAACGGTCGATAATCATCTGAAGAAACGCCAATATTTGGAATTATTTAATGTTTCCATGCAAAATAAAACCAAATAAAAATGTGAAACCGTATTCCGGCTACATGTAACAACAAAGACAGATTATCACTTTAAAACGGCAGGATCACAGAAAACAGACTTGGTTTCCTCTGTTGGTGCTCTGAGGCGTTCATGATTAAGAGGAAGGAATTGGCTAATTATCTTCAGAGCATCGGGGCACAAAGGTCAAGGTTTTATCTGCAGGTTTGGTTTCCAGCGGCTGTGAAGGGTCAAAATGAGGCTGAGCATTCTCATTACCTGCCATTAGGCTGAAAATCTGTCAATAATAGAGCTGGTGGAGGAGTGTGTCCTTCTGACACACACAGCATTAAACATGTGGCCCTCTGGCTGGGGCCCTGCTCTCTCACCTGATGCTTTCCTTCTCTGATGATGGAGGAAATATGAAAGCTGCTGGTAATTGTTGCTCTCATCTGCTGACCTCAGTTTGTTTCACCACAGTTAAAGCTCAGCCGACTTTCAACAGGAGCGCAAAATCGGAAAGGATTACAAAACATATTTGCTACAAAGTGTAACTTAACATGGAAATAAACTTTTTGGTTGACAAAACTGTGTGAATAAGTGAAGCAGCAATCAGACTTAATGAAACGTCTCTGTATGTGGAGATGAAGAACGTTGACGTCACACAGCAGTGCATTGTTTACGGAGTCGTTTATGGATCGATTTTAACGTTTATTTAGCACTGAAACAGCATCATCACGAGGTCACAAGGTCACAACAACAAAGTAAGCTAATAACAAGGAAACAGCCAACAGAAATGGCTTTTTGTGGAGTGTTGGCCTGCAATTTCTGTTTGGATGAAGAGCCAGGAGTCTGAATGTGAAGCGATGAGCTTCACTGATACAGACTTCTTTCATCATTTTATGGTTATAATTTTCATTCATTGTTTATGTCCAAATTTACAGAATTATGATACATGTCTGACATTAAAGACACGCTGACCGGCTGTGGAGTTTGGTCATATCAGATAAATCACAACATGAGCGTTCAGACTGCAGACACTTTGAAAACAATCGTTTCCAAAATATGAGCAGATATGGAAGTGGCTCAGATCTGATGTTTGGCCGTTCAGTCGGCGGTGAAGAAGCAGACATTTTCCTGCTGTGTGAATATAGTTTATAGTTTCCTGTGTACATTTTGACAATTTTGTGTAAATTTGTTTAGTTCTGCAATATTTTTCCTAAAATCATCACAGAGCCTGTTTAGGTAGAACCGTCTTTTCGTCACAAGATCGTTCAGGTTTAAATTCATCTCCCAGAAATATCAACTGAAAGCTTAACAGCTTTTACAAGCTTTACAGTTTATAAATTTTTGTTAATAAAAAAGTCCAACTTTGATAGACATCCAAAATTACTGAGGAGTCAATTAATTATATTGCATCAGAATCAACTAGCAAATAAATGTTTATGGCAGGCTTGTTATTGTATTACTATATTTATAATAATTTAACATGTAGATTTTTGCTTACTGAAGGAATTCAGCTCCTCCGTCTGTTATTGTTCAAACATAAAAGGACTTCCATGTTTGCGGTTTGCCATCAGTCTGTCTGCAGCCGCAGAGAATGCAGAATGGCCTCCGTAAAACTCTTTATTAGTCTATGGTGAACAATGAGCCGTGTCAGCTGACAGAGGGAGACCCCCACTCCTCATTTCCAAACACTGGAACCCAAGGAAGTGACAATCAATAGAAATGCTTCATTTGTTTTATGTGTGCTGCACACACCGCAGCACAAACAGACTCCCATCACTTTGTCGTTTTAACACATTTCCACCCACAAACGTGCCATTTGTTGAGTCCACAGGCTTGTTACAGAGGCCAGATGCAAATGATTACAACAAAAAACATTTATATGGTTCTGTGTGCAAGATTTTCTCAACCAGTTGCACTTAAAAAATTAAATATTACGCAAAACAAGAGTTAAACAGTGAAGGTGAATGTTAAAAGGACAAAGACACGTTTTGTGGATACAAGTAAGAATTTTGTTAAAAATTAAAACATCTGAAAAGAAAAGATCACTTCAGGTATTATGTAGCATCATTTATATCTCCTAGATACACATTTTTCTTTAAAAAACCCCTCAAAGCTTTTGTTAATTTTTGGTTCCAAAACTCAAGAAGAAATTAAAGTTTCTCCTCAAACGCACGCACGCCGAGACAACGCGCCCGCGCCGAGACAACGCACATGCACGCGCGCCGAGACAACGCACATGCACGCGCGCCGAGACAACGAGCGCGCGCCGAGACAACGCACATGCACGCGCGCCGAGACAACGAGCGCGCGCCGAGACAACGCACGCAGAGACAATGCACGCGCGCCGAGACAACGCACGCGCGCCGCGACGAGCCCGCGACGAGACAACGCGCCCGCGCCCGAGACAACGCGCCCGCGCCGAGACAACGCGCCCGCGCCGAGACAACGCGCCCGCGCCGAGACAACGCGCCCGCGCCGAGACAACGCGCGCACGCCGAGACAACGCGCGCACTAATAAGCATGATGTTTAAAAATACAAGGATTTACTAAAGATTGATTATGTTTAACTACAGACAGAAGTTGATGTTGCAGTGATATTATTTGGAAGCAAACTGTGTTGCTGAGTTAATGATCATTTTCATTTTAAGCTCCTATCTTATAAAATGAAAAGCAATCTGAAATTCAAATCATATTCTATTGTCCTTAAGTGAGATAAAACACCCAAAAGGCAGGATGGTAGTTCCCCTGAAATCAGGCAGCTGTAATCAACTCCATAAACATTAAAAGACATTTTTATCAGTCTGGACTTTTACTAATTTAAGAAGATATTCACACCCTTACAGTTTTATTCAGTTTTTATTGTTTAGCTACAGGTAAACATTTCAGATCATTACAGAAATGTCAATATAAAACTAAAAGAACCTGGTTACATGAATTTAAAAAATAGTTTTTCAACGGATGATTTTGACAATGATTTTATTTTGGAAGACTTTCTCAAATCTCAGCCTCCTTCATGCTGTCAGTCAGGTGCTGTTTAAGTGGTTCTATCTAACCAGTGGTGTGTCCAGAACCTGGTTCTGTGCGCTGGCCTGGTTCTGGGAGAGTTCAGACTCCATGCAGGCTGTTTTGTTGCTGCTCTGGACGTATTGATTCCCCAGTGGACAGTTCTTTGCTCATGGATGCGTTGTCATTTGTCAGCGATGTGAGCGAACCAATTACAGGACTGTTCACAGGCAGCACAACACGCTCATTTATTATTTATAGATAGATCCTAACAATGAATGTCAGAGACAGCTATTCTTCACTCGTTCCCCACGAGATTCTACATGCATGCTGCCGAGTGGCCCGCTGCCTCACTTAGCCTGACGACTGTCGATAGGAGAAGAGAGTCCCACAGAACGCATCCCAACACCACATTTACAGGGATTTATTACTCTGACTGCATGGAATAAAGAAACAGAGCAACTCTCAGCGTTTAAAAGTAAAATCAAACCAAAGCAATCTCTGAAATGACTTCTGCTACTCTAGAGAGGCTTGTTAGATGCAGATTTTCCTTTTGAAGTTTTAGTGGATCCCAAGACTTGAGAGAATCCAACTAATTTATTAAAATCATAAAGAGTTCAGACTTGTATTGTGCCCAGTAAAAGCACAAACATTTGGGTGGTTTAGTCGGCTGCCATGTTTACTCTGACCAACGGAAATCAGCTGGAAGAAAACCTGATAGAAGATCTGAGACCTGAAACTGGAGCTTCTCCTGCCAGCAGGACAAGCAGCCTGAATATCCAATCAGGAAGGGAACAGAATGTTTATGAGTTAGGATGGCCTAGTCAAAGCCCAGAAATAAATCTAGCTGTGTCTGGCAAGTCAAAAAACAAGTTGTTGTATAAAAATGAGCAAAACTTCAGTCTCTAGATATTGATAAAGAAATATTTGTAAAAAATTAAACACAAAATCTAAAACATATTATATATATTTTTTTCATTTTCCATTCATTTCACATTTTTGGCGCCGCTGTCTTGTTTTAAATATAACATGGACGAAAAAATATTAAGGTTTGTGATTGTAGCATGTTAAATATATAAAGGTCGAAGGCTTCTGAACTTCCATCCATCCACATACGGTACATGATAGATTTTGGAGGTTACTGCAATTTTTCTCTTTATGAATCATACAAGCATTAAACTCTTAACATGCCTCCACATTTGTTACACATTTAAATACAAACACATCCTAGTCTTCCAAAAACAACCCGACCTAAGCTTTATCCAAAAAGTTGCACAAATATCATCAACCATTAACTACATAAATTAAATAAACCAAACCATCTGCTTCTGTTACGAGTAAAACCCAAAGACAGAGGAAAGTGGAGCTGTGGCCTGGAGGTCACAGAGTCTGGAGCCTGTTGGTCAACATGAGAGAGTGACTACTCCATTAGGCATTCACCAAAACCACACAGTTTACCAGGACGCCGTCAAACAGCTCTTCTTTCACAGTGAGTCCAGCAGACACAAACAGCAGTAAATAAATCAGACTGGATAACGTTTCCTACCTGGAGCGTCAAACGGTTATCCGACAGCAGCAACGCTCCTTCCACCACTACGCAACCAGAACCGGACCAGCTGAGGCAACAACCACCGGAGCTATTTTAAGTCCTGAACTTTATCTTCCATCTCAAGTCTCCCAAAAAAAATGTTGAATTAAACATTTTTGGTTGACAAAATTAAACAGACAAGAAGTAAATTCAAAACGGATCCAAAAGTTTTCTATGTTATAAGATCAGAAGACAGAGGATATTTTTCCATGCAGCACACAGAGAATCTATTTGTTAGGTGGTGGAGGTGAGTGGAGGGCTGCACTTCTGGTATCAGGTGTCTCCTGCACTTTTCAAGAAAGATGGTAATGCCAGCATGTGGGGCCTGTGGGCAAATTAAATGGAGAGACAGAAAAATGCATTATTGATCAGGGTGATGCAGAAGTGTCTCGCTCACAGTACGGGATCAGGTTTGGGTTCAGGGTAATTAATCCTCCGGCCTGAATAAAAGCACAGGAACTGATCTGCAGCCCGTCTCTGCCTCTGCTTGTGTTTAAGTCTGTTTTTGCCTCAGCGCTGTGAAAATAGGTCGCTAGCTCGTGGGCAAAACCGGTCCAAGGCACCACTGGGATAGCTGGGGCACACTTAAACGCACACATGCTGTTTCCTACTCATGAACACCCACAAGCACGCAGAGAACTGGGTAGGAAGGTGAAACAGACGCAGAGAGCACCTGTACATTTGTCTTTTCTGCCAATTTCAGCAAAGCAGGTGTCAGATTTAGCCTGAAAAGTGAAGCGTATTGAGGAATTAGACTCTGTAATGCTGCTCAGAACACAGAATCCGATAAACCAAGACGTTCATGTTCTTCATTTTCTTTTGTCCTTTATTTGCTTTGTTCCTCACTAAAACATTAGAATAAACACAACCCTGAAATTTTCTTCCGTCTGCCAGTTTTTTTTTTATTTATGGAGTGGCTTGCAAAGCATTTTTACCTAATTTGCACTGGAAAGTCTGGACTTTGTATAGGCCGTTCTGACACCTGAATCTGCTTCATCTAAACCATCCATCGACTCTCTGGCTGCATATTTCTGGTCGTATTCCTTCTGGACGGTGACCTTTCACCCCACCAGGCTCCAACAGCTTTTCAGCTTCACCCTGAATTTACCTCCCTTCATCTTCCCTTCACCAGGCCACTGCCTTTGATTCTCATCTCCCTTCACTGCTCCATCTGGGATTCCTCCCATTGAGCTAAATTTCTCTGGTTGAATTTTAACCAATTGGTGATCAGGAGGAGGATCTCTGGTACATCACATAAGTCACTGCCAAACGTTAGCCGGGCTAGTCTTCCCTATCCCCTCAGGATGATGCTGCCACCACCATGCTTCACTGTGGGGATATTAGGGGCGATGTGTGGACAACGTTTTGCATGAAAGGTCAGTTTTCCTGTCATCTGAGCGAAGCGGCTTCTGCTGCATGTCTGCTTCTGTGGCTTGTGGTAAAAATTTAAATTTAAATGGATCTTATGAGATTCTTCAATCAGGACTTTTTCATTTCCCACTTTCTGCAAACAGTCAAGTTTGTGAAGTGCACCACTAACAGTTATCCTGCTGTCAAATTCTTCCTCCTGAGCGGTGGATCTCTGCAGTCCATCCAGAGTAACCATGTTTGTCTGGACGTCTCCAGAACGTTCTCAAACTGAAAACACAAAAACTGATTTATAGTCTGATGTTTAAGAGACCTTTTCTTGTATTCTTATTCTCCGTTAATTTTAGGCCATATGCTGCTTCCTCTCAACACAAAGGCCTAGTTATGTTTGTATAAATTTGCAAGTCATTATTTGTCGTCATGAATTCCAGTGCAAAGAACTGGAGCAGATGGTCATCTTTATGCACTTAGAAATTAAACACATCAAAGATCCCATCAGCAGGTTTATGCTGAAATGGGCCGGATCCACGGTGTGTGTGGGCTGATGCTGCACCTCTGCATTCCCACAACGTCTCCTACAACCACAGTCAGGGTTTAAGTCTCCACTACATTTACAAATGCCGACACTTTCTTCCATATTACAGACGTTTCTATGCAGGACGTTTCTTTGTTGATCTAATGAGTCGTATTAATATAATCCTTCTCGTTCTCCTGCTATCTTTAAAAGACACACATGGTTCACACATAACCATCCACTGCAGATACCACCTATGTTTTTCCAGAACAACTGTTCCATCCGTCTTTCCAAGTGTCACCCAATTAAAGCTTTTTGCCCGTGATGAAATGAACCAATTAAGCAAAGCACTTCTGCTTGGGCAGAGATCCATCTCCTAATGGGTGAGACTCGCTCACAAGAACGCCGCGTCCGGATCGCCTCTGCACCTCATTATCATGCGGCTAATAGCCATCACTCACACCAACTAGGCTCACACTCGCACCAAGCAAATGGGCATCCATCCATGAGCTTCGGTGAATCATAATGCTCCAACATTTGATTATCTGGAACACAACACAAACATGGTCCGTGGTGGCAGATAAAATTAGATGGGTTCAAAAGCATAAATACTCAACGCTGAACCTTTGTTGCAGAAAATAAGATGATAAAGGGCAGAACTGAATCAGATAATTTTACAGAGTGAATCACTTAAATGTTATTATCTTGCATTAAATAATCCTCCTGACTTAAGTCTTTTTGTTCCACGTAAATCATTCACCATCAGCTACTGGGAGAGAAATCCCCTTCAAATGGTGGTTAAAGAAACACATCAATTATCCAGATTCATAATTTAAATCTTCATCTTAAAAACTTGCATTGGAATATTTTTATATTATGCAGTCCATGCTGAGCGTACTGTGACTGGAAGAGGGAAATATCTCAGCAGCGCCACCTGCCAGTGACATATTGACAGTGCAGTTTCAAACTGGTCATCTTTCCTTTGGTTGGTTCTTAAACATGAACAAAGAATTAAATTCAAATCATAAATCAATCAATCAATCAATCAAATTTTATTTGTATAGCATATTTCAGCGGCAAGGCATTTCAAAGTGCTTTACATCATATCAAAAAACAGAAACATGGTGCAACATAGAATCAACAGTAAAAACAATAAAAACAACAATAAAAACATGA